>JAXQQM020071092.1:0-82843 GCA_034641835.2 Pinus albicaulis
CTCAACTTCAACAGACTCGTATATTTATTTGGAGAGTTTCATTGTTACAACTTGTAATAAAACAACAACCAACAACCAACCCTTCTCTTCTTCTACAGAGGTATTTATAGAAGAATGAGGAGGTGAAATTTGAAAACATCTCCTAAGACAATTAATACAGTTTCAAGACTTCTCGGCCTTTTGAGGGGCTCGATGGAGAATTTTACAGGTGGATCGCTATATTATCTGTTTACAATAAATATCAAAGCTCAGAGGGAGATTTATTTGACTTTGAGGCTCTGTGTGCTATGTGGAGTAACTTTGCAGATATTTCTGCATTGATTTCCTTGCAGAAGTAACTCCCTGGCTGCGCTGGAAATGAAATATCTGATTCTGCAATAACTTCGGCCTCTGTTTGATAGGTTTGAGGAAACAGGTGGCTCTTTTTGGTAGCTGAGGAATCAATTCGCCTTATTTGAAGTGATGGAATAATTTCTGTTAATGAAACATTTATGATTTTCTATTGATTGAGTTTCAACCCAGGGAATTAGGCTTTTGATTATCGTTCTTAGCCGTAATCCCACAAATTTGTCTTGAATCTTCATCTGCTGTGCTTTGCCTTTCAAACTTATACTCTTTAACTGTCTTCTGAATAAAACAGTGTCTTGTCGATGTACAGGGCTGCGCAAGGCTATTTTACGTGTTATCAATGCTCATGAAACATTGACAAATCATTGACTTCAACCCTGTGAATGGTTCCTTTAGTAGCTCGAAGGCACATGAAACGTATTTCCCAATTCCCGACTTCCCTTCATTATTCAGTGGAAAACCATTAAAATACCTGCAAAACACAAAAACAATTAAGAAATCCTGCGTTTTGGGTTTAAACTGCTTAGAAGGCGAGGAAGGAGCGCCACCGTTGGATCTGGACATGTGGACGGTCTAGATTTAATCGGGGAATCGCAATCAGCGGGAGGAGAAAAGGGGTGCGATTGAAAAACTCCGATGCAATTGCCCGATCAGGAGGGTCAAAGCGATTGAGCGAAGACCGTCGATCTAAAACGAGATCAACGGTGGAGGATGGATCGGGGGAGTCGCGATCGAGGGGCAAACAAAATGTATGCTATTAAACCTTGCGATGCGATTGAGCACAGGCCATCGATCTACAGATTAGATCGACGGTGGAGAACAAATCGGGGGAGAGGCCAATCGATGGAACAAAAAGGTGGATGCGATTGAAACCTCCGATGCGATTGCGCGATTGGGAGGGCAAGAGAGATTAAGCGATGGCCCTTGATCTATAAGTCAGATCGATGGTAGGAAGTATAATCGGGGATCGGCAATCAGGTGAAGTAAAAAAATGTTGTGATCGAAAGCTGCGATGCGATTTTGCGCGGACCGTTGGATCGAAGGACTAGATCAACGGTCAGGATTTGTTTCAACCTATGCACCGGCGGAAAACCTTTAAACATAGGAAAATCCGACCTTTAAACAAAAAATAAAGGTTTTATAATATGGGTGAGATGTATATATGTGATATTTAGGAGCCCGTTTGCGGGGCCTTTGGGTTGTATGAACTGTAATATGCCTGAGGCCTGTTAAAACAAGGGCCAATCGCAATCGGGCCATCGGGCCTGGTATTTTTAATTTACCCATTTGTTTTCTCCGATTGCGATTGCGTAATCGGTCTTTTTGATCAACCCATTAGATTATTTCAACACGTGACTTAAATCTTTTTAAGTTAAAACTTTGGATAGGCGGGTTTTCATGAAGGGGAGAAAAAGGAGAACATAGAAAATAGAGGAAATTTATGAAGAAAGGGGAAACAAAATGAAGGTCAGTTTATGAGTGGAAGAAGGGAGAAATGACGATTTTTGCAGCAGTTTCTCTTTTGCAATCAGCAGAATTTCTGAGTATAAAAATTGAAATAGTAATGAAGATTTTGGACCGAGGCATAAGGCCTTCAAGAGTCTTCAAGAGCCAACATTTTTTTAATAGGAAAAAATTGTTCCTTGAAGGCTCAAAACATATTTAGCCACCTTTGGTATGATCAAATTTTACAGGTGGCTAACAGTGGCTCCACTTGGGGATGGTACCTTCTTGAAGGCATCAAGAATTCAGACTTGATTTCTCTGGGAGGCTGACTAGTTGCCTTATCCATTGGGCTGCCCTTCTTTGATTGAATGATCTTCTTTTGCTCTGGAAATGCTAACAGCCATGAAAAACAATGGATCTTTCATCGACAAGCTTTCTACCTACCCAATCCTACAGATCTAACATTTTCTCTTCTTAGAGTGCACTTGGATTGGCAAACTCTTTTTACAACATTTTATTCTTTTGAAAACAGGAAATCTAATCTATTTCTACTCCTTATTTCTCCATGGAT
The DNA here is from genome assembly GCA_034641835.2 of Pinus albicaulis. Taxonomy (NCBI): domain Eukaryota; kingdom Viridiplantae; phylum Streptophyta; class Pinopsida; order Pinales; family Pinaceae; genus Pinus; species Pinus albicaulis. Next base: position 2,366 of record JAXQQM020071092.1, read on the forward strand.
TCAGATTAAACAGTTGGATCCATGTGATTCTCTACCTAATCTACTGTCTATTGGGATTAAACTGTCCAACAAACTTTCATTCTCTAAATTCTATAACATAAATTTAAAAACAGTCAAGTCAAGGTTAAGTTGTTCGACTTGCTGTGATCTATGGCATAAAAACAAACTGCACATAGATTATTATTTACAGAAAATTAAATCAAAAAATAGAAGGCTTAAGATCTGAAAATTTTGAAGCACTGCCTTCTCTTTTTACAGCTCTGTTTTTGCTTTTGTTTGATCCGTCTCTTCCTTTTTCTCTGGTTCATATTTTGAGTCAATTAGAACCAAATTTACATCTTTTTTGACTCAGAATATAAAAAATATTTGAGTCATGTCTCTTTGGAAACTTAGGTTTGGATTTTGAGTTTGTTTGAACCTTAATTTCTACCCTAAACTATCTACTGATAAGCCAAGATTAAACAGATTGGTAAATCGAATTCACTATCCTATCAGCAGAAAATGTAAAGCTAATTAGTCAAGATTAGGTTGTTTGACTAACTAGAAGTGTGTTTTTTAGGAGTGGCATTTAAGCTTGCACACTTTCAGAATTTATTTCTCTCTTTTTTGGCATGGGGCTTTGCCTTTCTTGTTTTCATTTCTGCCCTCTTTTCTTTCTTTTCTTTTTTTTTGGATTTTTCTTTTTCTTACAAGACAAAAATCAACAACTAACTACATGCTCAGAATTTAGCTTTATTGACATTCCTATCTAACCTACTCTAACTTGGAATATTTACATTTTTTAGGTGATACAATAATACCAATGCATCCAGTCAAGCAATAGTAAAAAAGGGGAGAAGAACTGACTGCTCATCAGAGACAACCATAGGGTGCTCTGCATGTGGATCTTCAAAACTGAGGCCGCCAGCAGTGGTGACCGTTTCTGATGTGTTTGGTTTTTGCGAAGGATTAATGCTTGAGGTGATAAGCCAATCAAGGCCTCCATGTATTCTGCCACAGGATCAATCAGAACATGATATAAAATTTATTTTTTAAGGCCTGCCATGGCTGGTAGGCTGTATGTATCCCGGGCAGCTTCAATCACTGCATCTGCAGTGTGGCCTTTGTAATCACACTCCTCTCTTTCCTGGCTGGGAGTATTTGGCATATGAGCATCAACCAGGAATACTTCTTCTCCCACTGGATCAAGACAGAGATGTCTATGGGAAAGGAGGTCTCCCTCATCTTCACTACAGCATGAACTGGAGGGTTCATCATATATGGCAAGGCTATCCTCTTCTGACCCTAACTGGTTATGCTGGAGTGAACTAAACTCTGTGAAAAAATTAATATATTCTTGAGCAGGGGTTGCTTTGATTACCTTGACCCTTTCAGGCGAAGGCTCTGGATATTCATCTTGCTCAAGATTTTCTTCATGTCCTTCTTCCTTGTCCTCTGCGCTGAAGAGCTGTTGGCTTCCATCTTCTTTGAAATTATTACTGATGATATGATATATAACAGAGTGAAAATTCAGTGAATCTTCATCTGCTATCATGCTTTCAACGCTTTCTTCATCAATATCATAGATGGCCTGCATTTTCTCATCATTTTCTTGAAGTTGATGGTCGCGATCTTCCTCCCATGAAACTACTGATGATGGCCCTGCAAGCTCGGCTTCCTTTTGGAAAAAACCATCATCAGACATATTATCATCAGATAAATCATAATTATAAGCAACGTTACCCATCAAACGGTCTGGAATTTCAGCAAGTCTTTCTTTAAAATAGTCTGCAAGTTCATTTTCTGATTCAAACTCTGGTTCATCATACATGCTTTGCATGTGGCTTCTGTCTTGCAGTGGTCTGGTTTTTCTTTCTTGAGGACAAGGTGTAGGTTTGTCCCAATCATTATTTCTGGTTTCAACCCAATATTCATCCTCTTCTATTTTCAACAAGGTATTGGCCATCTCTATCGCTCCTTCTAGCTTGCTTTCTAAAGACATCTGCCCTTTCTGCTATGTTCGGTCCTTCTTTGCTGCTTTCAATCCTTCCTCCCTGCACTTTATGTTGTATTCGACAGTAACTGCTATGCTTTGCATTTCCTCCAGGCTCGAAGGCTCTCTTTCTCTTATATGGAATTCCACCTCAGGTTCAAAAGAACTAGGATAGTGCAGTAGAGCCCATCCTAAAGGTGGTTTTACATCAGAAGGTATCGCATTGTACACCTTATTGAACCTGGCTGAAAAATATTGTACTGTCTCTGCCGTCTGTCTTCTCAAGTTCTGATATTCTTCTAGGATGAGAAAAACATTCACCGGGACTGCCCATCTATCAAGCAAAACTCGAGCAAATTGATGAAAGATGAATATGCTGGCAGCTGGAAGGTTTTTAAACCAACTCTTTGCATTTCCTTGTAATGACAAGGAAAACATTCTAATATGCACATCATCTTCTTCTATTTTATATAAGTCAAGTACATCCTCGAGCTTTTGGACATGCTGGTCAGCAGTGATTTTTTAATCTTCTTCATTAAAAGAGGGCAGCTTATTTATAAGTTCTGCAGGGAGGGGTTGGAAGATAAGAGGTAAAACCAAAGGCTTATATCTTTATATGATCTTTGTGGGTGTGGGTAGCATGACAGGAGGCTCATGGCTGTTTTAAATTTGTTTAGAAGTGGGAGATATAAAATGAGGCTCTGGTCCCACCAGATTTTTCACAGGAGTACAGGTCTGCTCACGGTCTGAAGATTGAGGTCTGAGTTCTTTCCCATACTCAATGTGGGTTTCATATTTGTATACTTGAATAGGCTTAAAGAAGGACAGGACATATTGATAGACGAAAAAAATGAATTCTTTAAACCAGATCCAACCCATATGTTCTACCCTTCTATGAGGCCTGGCCATCTTTCAGGTTCTTCCTCCAGTGGAGTCTTTGGGAGTTATGGAGCGTGGAGTCGCCAGGTGGAAAATTTTTAGCTCGTAAGGAGGTAAAATTTTTTATGGTTCCACCACCATGTTTATTAGATACCAATCTAAAATATTTTTGGGTTTTTCTGAGTTTTTGGTTTTATAGGTTAAGAGAGTGTTCTAAGTCTGATTTTGCACTTAGCTAAGGTGTTCAAACAAACAAAGTTGCTCTTATGGCTTGGTAACTGGTTCCTTCAAGTTTTCATAAGGATTAAAAGGAATCCTAAGGGTTACTTAGTTTATCACTGATTCAATCAAGTCCTATCATGATTTCCATTATGTTAGGCAGTGCTTGAAGAAAGTTACTTAGGTTATACTGGACTTAAAGGTTTTAAGAAAGGTTTTGAAACCTCTAATTCTCAGCAGGTCCCACCGTGATGGCCATTATGTTGGTGGTGATGAGGTGGCTAATAATCACTGGATATTCTTAAAAATAAGGGATTTCTGAAGTCCTAAGGGGTATTTGGATTGTTGCTGACTCAGATGTCCCACCGTGATCGCCATTATGTTGGTCCCCCGTGTTTTGATAGTTTGGAAAATCAAAAGAAAAGGCAACATCAGAACCAATCTTTAGAGTTCCAAGATCTAGTCCTCCTGTTCTCAGAGAGGGATCTCTCAAATATATGTTTGCAAAGGTTTATCTTGTGTGCTTTGATTATGGATTTTAGACTAGTTATTAAGTGCAGATGTTTGTTTGGTTGGATTGAGTTGACACAACAGAACATGAAAGGTCTAAGAAAGATAAACAGAAAGAGGAAATATCTGGTTCATTGGGAAATGGAGTTGAAATAAGGTCATGACAAACTCATCAAGGGATATGGGATATCAAAGGGAAAATATAACTTGGCCACAGGATCCTTTTGTTTTTGGAATGAGATGGACATTAATGATTTGGAAAGAGAATTTTAATTCTCAACAAAGGGAAATTGAAAACATAACTTAACAATAAAGAGATATTTGATAGACAGGGCTAACCATAAATTCTACAAACATTCTTTAAGAAAATAATGACTTCAAGACAACTTTTAAAATGAAATCTAAGATTCGAGGAACTCCCTATTTCCTCAAAGATTTTAATTTAAGGACTTAGAAAACATATAAGATTTACTGATAATTGTAGTCATAGAAGAGGGAACACCTAAATAACATCTATGCTTACAACTATAAAGACCTTCAAAACAACCGTTCAAGCAATAGCAAAGGGCAAGATCAAAACCGACCTCTTTGACTAACTTAAAACAATGGTACTTCAAAGGGAGACTTCAATAACAGCTTTCCAGTGATAGCAGACAAGCAGGGAGAACCATAAGTCATGCTGAAACCAACTATTTGAGCTATTGAGGAAATAAACAAGCATGAAGACTAAAGAGAGATATTAAAGACTCTAAAATACTTCAGCAGAAGAAAACATAAAATAGTGAAGGGTGAACAGGTCTAAGGTGCTTCCAAGAGTCATTTCTTAGCCTAAAACTTTCAGCCTACTGTAGTAAGGAATTATGGAACATAATGAAAATAGGAGAAAACTTTAAACAGTTCAGAATACTTCACCAATAGCCAAGCTCATGGATCCAATGATAGAGCCTTCCTCAGGAACAAGTATGAAACAACATCATCAAGACATCCAGAACCTCAATTTGTTTTTCAACTTCAACAGACTCGTATATTTATTCGGAGAGTTTCAGTGTTACAACTTGTAATCAAACAACAACCAACAACCAACCCTTCTCTTCTTCTATAGAGGTATTTATAGAAGAATGAGGAGGTGAAATTTAAAAATATCTCCTAAGACAATTAATACAGTTTCAAGACTTCTCGGCCTTTTGAGGGGCTCGATGGAGAATCTTACAGGTGGATCGCTGTATTATCTGTTTACAATAAACATCAAAGCTCGGCGGGAGCTTTATTTGACTTTGAGGCTCTGTGTGCTGTGTGGAGTAACTCTGCAGATATTTCTGCATTGATTTCCTTGCAGAAGTAACTCCCTGGCTATGCTGGAAATGAAATATCTGATTCTGCAATAACTTCGGCCTCTGTTTGATAGGTTTGAGGCAACAGGTGGCTCTTTTTGGTAGCTGAGGAATCAATTCGCCTTATTTGAAGGGGTGGAATCCTTTCTGTTAATGAAAAATTTATGATTTTATATTGATTGAGTTTAAATCCAGGGAATTAGGCTTTTGATTATCGTTCTTAGCCGTAATCCCACAAATTTGTCTTGAATCTTCATCTGCTATGCTTTTCCTTTCAAACTTATACTCTTTAACTGTCTTCTGAATAAAACAGTGTCTTGTCGATGTGCAGGGCTGCGCAGGGCTATTTTACGTGTTATCAACGCTCATGAAACATTGACAAATCATTGACTTCAACCCTGTGAATGGTTCCTTTAGTAGCTCGAAGGCACAAGAAACATATTTCCCAATTCCCAGATTCCCTTCATTATTCAGTGGAAAACCATTAAAATACCTGCAAAACACAAAAACAATTAAGAAATCCTGCGTTTTGGGTTTAAACTGCTTAGAAGGCGAGGAAGGAGTGCCACCATTGGATCTGGACACGTGGAAGGTCCAGATTTAATCGGGGAATCGCAATCAACGGGAGGAGAAAAGGGGTGCGATTGAAAAACTCCAATGTGATTGCGCGATTGGGAGGGTCAAAGTGATTGAGCGAAGACCGTCGATCTAAAACGAGATCAACGGTGGAGGATGGATCGGGGGAGTCGCGATCGGGGGGCAAACAAAATGTATGCGGTTAAACCTTGCGATGCGATTGAGCGCAGGCCATCGATCTACAGATTAGATCGACGGTGGAGAACAAATCGGGGGAGAGGCCAATCGACGGAACAAAAAGGTGGATGCGATTGAAACCTCCGATGCGATTGCGCGATTGGGAGGGCAAGAGCGATTAAGCGATGGCCATTGATCTATAAGTCAGATCGACAGTGGGATATATTATCGGGGATCGGAAATTGGGTGAAGTAAACAAATGTTGCGATCGAAAGCTGCGATGCGATTTTGCGTGGACCGTTGGATCAAAGGACTAGATCAACGGTCGGGATTTGTTTCAACCTACGCACCGGCGGAAAACCTTTAAACATAGGAAAATCTGACCTTTAAACAAAAAATAAAGGCTTTATAATATGGGTGAGATGTATATATGTGATAGTTAGGTGCCCGTTTGCGGGGCCTTTGGGATGTATGAACTGTAATATGCCCGGGGCCTGTTAAAACAAGGGCCAATCGCAATCGGGCCATCGGGCCTGGTCTTTTTAATTTACCCATTTGTTTTCTCCGATTGCGATTGCGCAATCGGTCTTTTTGATCAACCCATTAGATTATTTCAACACGTGACTTAAAGATTTTTAAGTTAAAACTTTGGATAGGCGGGTTTTCATGAAGGGGAGAAAAAGGAGAACATAAAAAATAGAGGAAATTTATGAAGAAAGGGGAAACAAAATGAAGGTCAGTTTATGAGTGGAAGAAGGGAGAAATGACGATTTTTTCAGCAGTTTCTCTTTTGTAATCAACATAATTTCTGAGTATAAAAATGGAAATAGTAATGAAGATTTTGGACAGAGGCATGAGGCCTTCAAGAGTCTTCAAGAGCCAACAATTTTTTAATAGGAAAAAATTGTTCCTTGAAGGCTCAGAACATATTTAGCCACCTTTGGCATGATCAAATTTTACAGGTGGCTAACACTAAGCAGCACTCTATCTCAGCTAAATAACAAGAGAAAGATATATGTCTAAACAAAACATATATTCAGAAATACAATATACATCAAAAATCTTCATATGGTTTCCATCCTCTTCCTTAAATAGAATATGATCTTGCAAACCCTAAGCCCCATCCAAAAAGATCACTACATTCACACAGAGCATCTCCATCTAAAACTGCGCTGTCCCTCATTGATGGACACTCCTTCATGACAATGTTTTTGATTTGGTCAAGGTTGACCCAGTCAAAGTGATCCAGCCCCTTTTCACACCAAGGGTGCTTCAATTAAGCTGTCAAGATTTGTCTCTTTCACATTTGGCATTGATTTATTCATTATTAAGGAGAATTATGGACCTCCTTTGCCCTCTTATTCTTTAAACAAGGAAATAAAACAAAATTGAATATTCCAATTAGCTCATGACTAATTGGGAATATTACAGCAAAACCCTTGGAAGTTCAAGTGCTCCTTGAATCTCCAAGATTTAGATTCATACTCCCAAAGTTAGTCACTCAAAATCTCCTCCTTTGGTGCATCTTCTTCCTCAATCTCTCTTCCTATGAATGTGGGCATAAAATTGCAATGTGGATTAGATTGCATGGATAAATTCTCACACCCATCATCTAACAATCTAGGGTTTTCTTCATATTCAAACCCCCTTGGAGATTCCCTACACATCTCCCCTCTCATCTTCTTGATATCTTCATGGATGCTCTGCATAGTTTGAAATAGAAGCTTTGAGAGCTTCTCTTCCTTCCTTCCTCAAAATACTGGAGTCTTCTATTTTTCCCTTCTGTACATCTCCTCTTCTTGTGAGAAGATTCTCCTTATGGTGACATATTGGCTGAATGTACAGGTCGAGCCAAGATTATGCTATGATACCACTGTAATATTCCCAAATGGGAAAAGCAGGAATATAGTGCATAAAATGAAAGTAGAAGAAAGTATTTAATACATGAAACCATGAGGCCAATATAGATCCATATTATTGATCATATCTGCATCAAATAAGTACAAAATAATGAGGCACAAATCATAAAATGTGATCAAAAAAGCCTCCAATACATAAACACTCTCAAAAGTGAGATGTTGCTGCTAAACAAAATGTCGAAGAGCTGCTACAACACAGTAATATTAAGTATAAATAAAGCTGGATATCATACAATGAAATAAAAAATACTAATATAGGACATAATAGATACTAGACATACAGATCTGGGCACTAGATCAACTTTCCAAGACCACACAAGAGGGTTTCCGGAAAATGCACACAATGTGCCAATGTAAGCTGCATCCTTAGGGATGAAGGTTTTATGCAATAAAAGAAATGAGAAGATATGGCTGAAGCTAATTTAGGAACCTACAACTTTTCTCCAATAGATCCTCTCGATGAAATAAAGGCTCCTCCACTGAAGAAATCACCTCCCAAATCAACCTCTGCAACCACCCCTGCAACTCCTCCCTAAAATAACGCATATCTGGACTAAAACTACACTGTAGGGAGATAAATAATCTTTGTACTGATGCCAAATATTGCAATAAAGCCCAAGGTGCTTCTTTACAGTCCTTCCAATGGAAAGAAACCTTCCTCCAATTCAAAACTAGCTCTAAAGACACCCAAAATGATCCTCCACCGTTACATCCTACAACACAACACAATATTCTGTAGAAACTGCGCTGATGAAGAACAATTTAGCTTGGCCTAGAGCCTGAGTTTGGAAATGTAGTGCAATACTCCTCCAAGAGGCCTCTCAAGGAAAGAGATGGGATTCCTGCTCGAGAACACCCTGTGCTAAACATCACTACAAGCTCAACTAAACAACTGAAGAATGCAAGAAGTCTAAATAGACCACATACAAAATAATAATCCAAAAACATACCCAATATGGATACCATCCTCTTCCTTATATAAGTTATGAGCTTCCTTACCCTTGGCCCCACTCAATTACGTCACTACCTACATGCAATCAATCTCCCTCCAAAACTGCGTTATTCCTCATTAAATGTCCACTCCTCCATAACAAAATTGTTTATTTGGTCAAATTTGACATATTCAACATGTTCCAACCCCTATTAACACTTAAAGGTGCTTTATTTAGTTGCTTAGAGGGTCTCCTTTCACACTTGAAGTGTTTTTATTATTTCTAAGGAGATTTATGGGCCTCCTTACCCAATTATTCACCTACCTAGTGACAAAATAATCTAAAATATTCCATTTAGCTGAAAGCTAAATTTTTGGAATATTACAAGAAGATTGACTCTCAGGATGAAGCTTTGGAATTTTCCATGAAACTAGAAGCTGTGCCAAAACCTGATGACCAACTTGGAACTCTGCAAATCTGAAATCAGTTGGAGGCAATGCACTTGGAGATCTAGAACCTGCGCAGAGACAGAGGAAAGGAAGTCAGTGGAAATGTATGGTGTGTTATCAGTCTCCCCAAATTCCCAAGGCTGAGAAATGATTGGAGAAAGGTAACCAAAAACCAACCTTTGGCCAGGAAGCTATCCCTACCTAGACCAGAGAGGGTTCTCTCTATGTCACCTTTAAATAATCAATGAATGGTTGAGTACCATAGGATTTTAGGCTATATATATATATATATATATATATATATATATATATATATATATATATATATATATATATATATATATATATATAAGCTAGAAATAAGTAATTTTTTTGATAATTGGGCTGCTGGATAGAAATAAGAATCAAGGAAACTAAATATGATTTCAAATATTGAATTGCAGAGAACAGAGTGAGGCCAGGTAGGTAAACTATTTGAGCATACTTAAATTTTCATTGTGTATAGTGGTAGAAAAAGGCAGGGGTATGAATGAGCATTTAACTGAATTCATTCATCAAAAAAAGGGAACATCTATGAAAATCTTAATAAACAGAGCATAGAAATATTGATTTCTATTTATAAAATAATAATATTAACATATAGAAAGATGTAATGGAGATGGAATAATAGAGAAGAAAATAATGCTCAAAGTAATACCACAGGAATCTCACAATAGTTGCTACAACATCTTTGATTTCATTAAAATATGGTTACAATAGCTCCATGGTAATAATCAGAGTCTAAAACTCAACTATCCAACCACTATTGAACAACCAACTTCCAACATGTTCTACATCTATCTTCTGCTGTATTTATAGATTACAATGGGTCTGCCAACAAGCTAGACCTTCGAATCTCTTCAAGGACAGGGAACTTATTACATTTGAAGGAAAATAGGAGGAAATTTGTTTCTATTTAATACATCACTTAGAAAAATTTAACTGAGCACTCATCTAAATTTTATCAAACCCAACAGCCATGCTTGATGTGGAAATTTCTGATCCCAAAGTGTAGGTCATTCTGTATAAGTTTGCTGATATGTATGAAACTGTTTGAGCAATTGTTGCCTATTTTTCTGTAAATCTTTCAACTGTCCCTTCAATGCTGCTTGGTACCTTGTGAAAATGTGTTGGTGCTGAGAGTAATGGTGGTGCGTGTATAGTGGAAAGCTATTCTGGAGGAACGTTTTCTCGTTGTTCCATTCTTTGGCTTCTTCTTTAACTTAATAGGGTTTCTTTTAAGTTTATGAATGGATTTTAAATGACCGCAGAAAGAGCATTAGAGTAAAGAAAACCCATATAGATAGGTTTATAGAAAGAACTGGGCACATGAAGGGAAATGGATAAAAGCTTGTGAATGGAAATGAGAAAGATACACGTTTGACATGGGCCAGCGGAATTAATTATTAAATAAACAATGAGTGGGAGGGAGAACCCTTTATATATCACAATCGCAGACCGGGGATCAAAGAATTTAAACATAAGATACATGATGGAGGAATTGGTGAATTGCGAATTGCGACGGGGTGAGATGACATGGTGGTGATGGGGTCTATTTTATCGCATCAGGGAATGTAGTGGGGATAACATGGCACTGGAGGAGAAAACAAACCTTTGCGTTTTGCGATTTGTGATATCGCAAATCGGGGAGTCTGAATTATCACATATCAGTGGTCAAACTATATCACATTTCACACTTCGGGGATTGGAAGGATTTATCGCAAATCGTATTCGGGCCAGAAAATTTTATCACAATCGAGACCAAAGGATTATCACTTATTGGATATCGAGGTTTTGGGTAGGTAAAATAAATGTTTGGCAATGGAAAATTGCGATATGCGATTAGCGACAATGACGTGGCAGGGAAGGTGGGTCCCTTTAAAGATTTAAATCAGAAAATGGAAATGCTTTGATTTAAATGAAATATGATAAAACACCTGTAGCATAGGAGAAGGGTTTTATAAATTGATTTGAATGTGATAAGGTGTATCAAAAGGCAAGATGGTAGGTACCACTGATATCTCATATCGGGAAGTTTGTAGGATTCGATAATTTTGAAACAAAGTTTGGGATTTGCGATAACTGATTTGTGAAAAGGTAAGGAGTAAAGGTAAATGCAAAGGTGGAAAGGGGTATATCATATATTATATATATAATATATTATATATGATATATGTAGAGGGATTGCTGTGGGGGGCGGAGCTGCGGTAAATTAAATTGTTAAAGTTAAAAGGGAATATGATATGGTTGTTGTTGGGTGGGCAAAGCTGCTATGAAAGTCTGGAAAAAATAAAATAAAGTGTATTTAAATGGTTTTAAAAGGACTTTTAAATGGAAATTAGCACTTGACTTTGGATTTTGGGAAAAATGAATGGTATGGAGGGTAAATGAAATGAATGAAGGAAAAAATGAAATCTTCTCACTATTACACTTTCAGAGCAACACTCTCTTATTTCAACTGAACTGAGAAGGAAAATTCACTCCTTGAAGCTTTGACAGTCATGGTTAAAATGATGAAACAACAAATAATACCTAAACTCTTTTAGTGACCAAAATTTATTTTGAGAACTTGTTCGAAAAGAACAAATTTTGACCTAAGAATCAATGAAAAACTCCTAAAAGAGATATTTTTTATCACTGATACACTGACACTAACATGGTGTATACGTTGTAAGGGCTCCATGCATACAAAATATCAGTGTACTTTGTTTCAAGATTACATGCAAGTAGTAGGGCCAAATACCTTGCACCCCAGGGACGCTGCAGGACCCAGTGGTACCCCCACGCTATGGTGCGCTGACTGTAAGGTAGCTAGAAGGCATGACACAAAGCATTTACCTAGATTAGGAAGTTATGTGCTTGACCTGAAGCAACAATGGTGCAGGTTTTTCTCTTTGGTTTTCCACGATGAACACCATTGCCACACCTTTGAGCTAATGATGGACAGTGCCAACCTATATAGGGTGTAGTTTATCCCATATTCACCAGCATCTCCCTTTGGGTGTGCAGGATATCCAACAAGAGGAAGGGGATGAGGGAGAGGTGGAGGCGCAGGTCGTGGAAGAGGAAAATTAATTTTCTATAACTGTGGAGATGCTGGACACTTTGTGCATGATTTTCTGAACCATGCGCGACAATATTGCAGGTATTATAGACATATTGATCATGTTATTTAATATTGTCCTATTTTAATTTCTAGAATGCAGGAAAAGAAACAACAGACACCTACGCAGAACATACAAACGGTTAAAGTTGAGCTGATGTAGTATTCCCAAATGGGAAAAGTAGGAATATAGTGCAAAATGCTGGAATATTAGTGTAAAACATCATATAAAAACATGAGGCCAATATGGAGCCTTTCTATTCATCATAGTAGCAGAAAATAAGTATAATATAATGGGCCACAAACCATAATACAAGATAGAACAAGCCTCCAATAGTCAAAACCCTCAATAAGAGGTGTTGCTACTATATCAAAAATGTCGAAACACTACTACAGCACAGCCATAAAGTCAACTTCTACAAAAAATGAAGATACAAAGATCATGGGCTGATATATGTCTCAAAAGATACAATTAATACATATCTAGGCACTATACAACCTCTAATGAAGAACCCCAAAAGGGTTTTCAGCAATACACCAAGATACAAGATAGGAATCAAAGCCCTCAGGCTAAAGATTCACTACCACATAAAAAATGGAAAGTTTTGGCTGATTTGATATGCCAAGAAATATAGCCTCCTCCAATAGACTCTCTAGATGAAAGGCTTATCCCTTATTGAGAAAACCTCCTCCCCAAATGGTGTATTGAAACCACCCTACAACTCCTCCCTCAACATAATGCAGATCTGGACTGAAACTGCACTGTAGGGGGGAATAAATAAGTGGCTTGAAGCTAGTGTTGGGAAAAATACTGAGAGGGGGGGGGGTGAATCAGTATTTAGGACTTACTCAAAACATTTCACTTTTTCATTCAATAAAACCCATACACTACTTTCACGAAGCCAAGTGGCGTATACACGCGGATATCCTTAATAAAACATGCGTATGTACAGAGATATTATTATGCAGATAATTCTTAACTTAGATCTTTGCAACATTCACTCATCTGATGTTTAGTTAACAGTAAGCATGTGCAGTAAGAACAGAATAAATCATCACATATAAGAATCACACATGAACACCAGGATTTAAGGTGGAAACCCAAGTCGGAAGAAAACCACCGATGCCGTCTTCTCAGTCTTCAATATTTATTATATAAAGAAAACATGTTACAACCATGTACTGGCGCAGACTCATACCAGCACACAGGCACCCACCTGCAGAAGGCTACAACCTTCTCTCGTTTACCAGCCTCTCCTGGAAGGGAGCTACAACCCCCTGCTCTCATTTACCAGCCTCTCCTGGAAGGGAGCTACAACCCCCTGACTGAAGGCTACATCCCTCAGCACCACTATGGACCACGTTTCATCAATTTTCAGACTGGATCCAGTAGTTTCAACGCAACCCTTTAATCAATAAACATATTTTTCCCAAAACTTCATAACAGAACAGTGAGACCACTGTAACCAAAATATCTGAAATAACCCAGACTTCAGAGAATATATTCATTCAACATCCCATGTATTCTTCTGTGTATATTAATCTTCAGAAACCCCAATCGGATCCATATGTGTTCTTTTAGCAGACATGCGCGAGTTATTCATGACTTCGTTCGTCATTCAAGAGGTTCATTCTATCAATGGGTGCATCGTAGATTCAGATATATCAGGCTTTATTCATACAGATATCTCCAAAAGAGATTCATTTTTTTTTTTTTTATCAACCCTTTCACCCACACCCTTTCTTCATAATTCTCATCACTTTATATAGATGTCGCCTTTAGTAAAACCATGAGTCAAAACCACGAACCGTTAATGGTATTCCTGGACGGGGTCACAATAGATAATCCAGCGTATTAAAAATTGATCCATTTAAATTGAAAACCCCAACCTTCGTTCTTCCATGCATGAATCGTCCCAAAGGTAGTCTTTTATCTCTGCCATATAATATTATAACTATAACCCCAATGGTTATTTTAAAACTTTACACTGCCCCCGTAACATTACTTTTAATCAAATCTCAGTGAACTTTTAACCCGGACTTCAATCTTCAAACAAACTGGATTTCATTCTTTGACCCTGGGCCCACATCGCAGTCAGCCATTTGCGATGTGTGATATGCAATGGCGCGACATCGCATCGCAACTTACAACCGATGGAAACATATGGCGAAAATAAAAAATATGAGATATTGCGATATTGCGATGATCGCATATCGCAACATTCAATCGGCACGCACATATATATACCATGCAATTGTGCGATGTGCGATGATCGCATATCGCAACAATCAACAAACTCTGGTTTGGGCGGAGGGTGATTTTGCGACATTTCGATGTTGCGATTGTGCGATGGCACGACGATCGCGCATCGCAAATAATCCATATCAACAAGACACTTGAAACTTCAAAACTGTGCTTTGTGATTTGCGCTCAAGTGGTAGGGACCACTTGTCCTGCCGCTTTCAAAGATTTAAAGTCCTTCCACTGTTTTATTCAATTTTCTTCATACTTGGTTGTTGAGGGCTTAAATGCCCAAAATGACTGTTTTTAAATAAACTCTGCTCCTCCGTAGTATGGAACTACAAATGTCTTCATTCCACTATAAAACGCCACTTCCCATCATCATAATGACAATTCATTCATCCTTACATGTCTCATTCTTTTTGAATTCGTGTTGTTGTTCACCAAAACTCTGCTGCGCCTTTGTACTCTTTTCTCCCATTCTATCTCTGCTCCTTCTGTTCTCCCTCTGTTCTTTTCTGCTGATTCTGTACTTTTTTCTTCCTGCCCTCGCTCCTCGTTCCTTACTCCATGAACGCCAGTCAGCTCCTTACGTAGATCCTTCCATGAAGAGCTTACAACCATATCTTTGTTCATATCATATATTCAACAAATATATAACTCCACTGCTCTGTCTCTAATTCCTCTGTTGCTTCTACTTCAATTCCTTTGATCTCTTTTCTTAGTTACTGTTTCAGATGCTCCTTCTTTGCCAATTCCTTTATCAAGTAGGTTTCCATCAAGGACAACATTCTGCATCATATTGCCAACAATCTCCCCCTTTGGACTTGATGGCAACCATGATGGTGTTTGATCATCACAACAGATAGATACTCTCCCCCTATTTAAATGCCATGATACTCTCCCCCTTTGACATCAAGGGAAAAGGGTGGATCAAAACCAAAACAAGGTTTTTTTCTCCTCATGTAGAAAGAAGAGCTCTGTAGATCTGGTGTGCACTGAAGTTACCATGCTCCCTCCTAAGTTCACGCTGAATCTTTAAACATATTTTTCAATGAAGTACATGACTCTATGACCTTTCCTATCACCAAGGACTCATACTTACATCAATGATCCAACCAAGTGGATTTACATATGTGACTCAAGTACCCAACCAAGTGGGTTTACACATTTTGAAGAAGTCCTTACATGACTGAATATAACAATTTACATCATAGGTCTCAACATAACCTTTTCATCAAATTACAAATATGAATTTTTATAACCAATACCAAACAAGACCTCAAGAGAGAGATCATATTTCAGAACCATCATAATGCCAACAATGCATCTTTCCATAAGACCAATGCTCCCCCTTAGCCTGTGCTCATGTTCTTGAGCCATCTTCATTGTTTTCTTTAACAGAAAAGCATACGCTTATGTCTCCATTGGAACTCGCTTGTATACGCTGCTTTAGTTCATTAAAGCCGCGTATGGAAAGTGAAATACAGAAAATTTCACACTCCTTCTGCTCCCCTTGAATTTGTACCACCTGTACCTGTCATCTCTTGTCACATCAGATGCACTGTCAGAAATAAACATAACCAGAATTACCAAAACCAACCATGGGAATCATCATACATTGCTCCCCCTATGATGATACATTACTGATTCTTATAATGTATCTCACATCTCTCCTGTATTCATTATGAGAAGTAAGCTTTCGAAGCAGATGACTGCAATAGGGTCAATATTCCCTACGTTTCTGACCAGTCCTCCTTCTTTTTCCAGCTTTGCTTGAAATTTCATTTTGTGTGCTGGAAATTATCCAATTTCTCAGATCTGTTCATCCTGCATTCTTTTTCAACATGTCCATACTTGTTACAAGCATAACATCTTATGTGACCAGAAAAATAAGCATAAGGATCATAGTGTGTTTTTCTATTCTTTCTTCTATTGCAATCAACTGCTTTATGACCATACTTGCTGCATAAAAAACAATATCCTTTAAAGGACCCTGAGTACTTTTCTGAGTAGATTCTGTTTGTTTGTGACTGAAACGATCTGCTTCTGCAATTGGCTGCAATATGCCCATAATTATGACATTTAGAGCATTCAATATTATTGAAGGTAGGAGGGAATGACTTCTTTTGAGAATTCATGATTGACGGTTGACCTTTTGTTTCTTTCACCACTTCAGGTTTTGCATTGATATCCTTTGCATCTTTAGCACTTCCTTGTGAACTAGATTCTCCCTTAACAGTTTCATGGAAACCAAGACCAAATTTAACAGAAGGATACCTTTGACTACTAAGAATATTATTCAGAATCTTAGTACTATCTTGAAACCTCAAGAGTTTATCTTTTTCTTCTAATTTACCTGTGAGAATGTTTACCTCAACCTCCATTCTTTGGCATTGCTTCTTCATACTTTCTTCGATCCTTCTTCCTTCTTCTACTTGATCATTTAGTGTTAAAATTTCTTCCTTCAACACATTTTCTTGTTCTTCAAATATTTGTAGAAGTTCTTCATTCTTCTTGTTTGAATTTTCCAGATCTTCTTTGAGAGAGATGGTTTCTGCTTCAAGTTCTTCATTCTTCTTATTTGATTTTTCGAGATCTGCTTTCAGAGAGATGATTTCTGCTTCAAGTCCTTCACTGTAATTGGTTGCTTCATTCTGCATTCTTTGATATGTTTCTATCTGTTCTTTCATTGTTTCTATCTGTCCATTCATTCTAGATCATATCTTGGTAGATAGATTCCTTCTTTTAAATGGATCTTCATCATTGATTTTGAGATTTGCTTGTAGACTCATACTGTTACTTTCATTATCTTCACCATTGCATGCACAAGAAAGTAAATCACAAGAACAACAATCAGTACCTGTTTCCTCTTCTGCACATGTTTTCTGAGATATCTCCTTTCTTTGAGTAGCCTTCTTCTTTTGCTTCTTTGCCATAAGCACTTGCAAAACTTGGTCAGAATCTTCTTCATCCTCACTTGACACTTCATTATTATCTTCATTTGTATAATAACTCTTTCCTTTTTCAAATTGTTTCCCTTTATCATGATTTTCTCTATAAGGAGATTTAGCAGCATAATGACCAACTCTTCCACAATCAAAACACTTGAAGGGAAGCTTACCTTTGAATCTTCCAGTACCTGGTTGGAGTCTTCTCACAAAATTTGCCTCTTCTTTTTCTGATATATAACTTGATTCCTTCACAGCTTCCTTTTCTTTTTCTTTTGCACATGCCTTAAAGACAACTTCTCTGATTTGAGAGGGACCTTATTTTCTCATTTCAAAAGCAGTTAGAATACCATGAAGTTGAACAATAGTAAGAGCTTGCAGATCTTTCCTTTCTTCAATAGTTGATACTTTTGACTCAAATTTTGAAGTCAAAGATCTTAAGACTTTTTCCACCAGAGTAGTATCAGTTATGGTTTCACCCAAATTTCTCATGTGATTTACAATATCATCTAGACGTAAAAAGAAACTGGCAATACTCTCATCACTATGCATCCTTAAATTTTCATATTCAATTCTGAGAGTTTGGAGTTTTGCATTTTTTACCTTTGTATCTCCTTCATAGCTTAGAATGATTTTTTCCCATACTTCTTTTGCTGAATTTAGCTACATCACTTTAACAAATTCTGATTCAGACATGCTTCTGAATAAAACATTGACTGCATTGGTATTGATTTCATATTTCTTCCTTTCTGCTGCATCAGTAGGAATAGTTGCCGGATACTGATAACCTTCTTCCACGATTGCCCATACTTCTGAACCAAGACTTTGCAAATATGCTTTTGTTCATATCTTCCAGAATATCAGATTAATTCCATTGAATAGAGGTGGCCTAAGAGACAATACTCCTTCATGACTTCCCATTGTGACGGATCTCCTTCAAGCGATCAAGCTTCTGTAGAAGGACCTGCTCTGATACCAATTGTTGGGAAAAATACTGAGAGGGGGGGGGGGGTGAATCAGTATTTAGGACTTACTCAAAAATTTTCACTTTTTCATTCAATAAAACCCATACGCTACTTTCACGAAGCCAACTCGCGTATACACGCGGATATCCTTAATAAAACATGCGTATGTACAGAGATCTTGTTATGCAGATACTTCTTAACTTAGATCTTTGCAACATTCATTCATCTGATGTTTAGTTAACAGTAAGCATGTGCAGTAAGAATAGAATAAATCATCACATATAATCATCACACATGAACACCAGGATTTAAGGTGGAAACCCAAGTCGGGAGAAAACCACCGCTGCCGTCGTCTCAGTCTTCAATATTTATTATACAAATAAAACATGTTACAACCATGTACTGGTGCAGACTCATACCAACACGCAGGCACCCACCTACAGAAGGCTACAACCTTCTCTCGTTTACCAGCCTCTCCTGGAAGGGAGCTACAACCCCCTGCTCTCGTTTACTAGCCTCTCCTGGAAGGGAGCTACAACCCCTTGACTGAAGGCTACATCCCTCAGCACCACTATGGACCACGTTTCATCAATTTTCAGACTGGATCCAACAGTTTCAACGCAACCCTTTAATCAATAAAAATATTTTTCCCAAAACTTCATAACAGAACAGTGAGACCACTGTAACCAAAATATATGAAATAACCCAGACTTCAGAGAATATATTCATTCAACATCCCATGTATCCTTCTGTGTATATTAATCTTCAGAAACCCCAATCGGATCCATATGTGTTCTTTTAGCAGACATGCGCCAGTTCTTCATGACTTCGTCCGTCGTTCAAGAGGTTCATTATATCAATGGGTGCATCGTAGATTCAGATATATCAGGGTTTATTCATACAGATATCTCCAAAACAGATTCGATTTTTTTTTTTATCAACCCTTTCACCCGCACCCTTTCTTCATAATTATCATCACTTTATATAGATGTCACCTTTAGTAAAACCATGAGTCAAAACCACGAACCGTTAATGTTATTCTTGGACGGGGTCACAATAGATAATCCAGCGTATTAAAAATCAAGCCAATTTAAATTGAAAACCCAAACCTTCGTTCTTACATGCATGAATCGTCCCAAAGGTAGTCTTTTATCTTCGCCATATAAAATTATAACTATAACCCCAATGGTTATTTTAAAACTTTACACTGCCCTCGTAACATTACTTTTAATCAAATTTCAATGAACTTTTAACCCGGACTTCAATCTTCAAACAAACTAGATTTCATTCTTTGACCTTGGGCCCACATCGCAGTCATCCATTTACGATGTGCGATATGCAATGGCGCGACATCGCATCGCAACTTACAACCGGTGGAAACATATGGCGGAAATATCAAATATGCGATATTGTGATATTGCGATGATCGCATATCACAACATTCAATCAGCGCACACATATATATACCATGCAATTTTGCGATGTGCGATGATCGCATATCGCAACAATCAACAAACTATGGTTTGGGCGGAGGGTGATTTTGCAACATTTCGATGTTGCGATCGTGCGATGGCACGACGATCGCGCATCGCAAATAATCCATATCAACAAGACACTTGAAACTTCAAAACTGCGCTTTGCGATTTGCGCTCAAGTGGTAGGGACCACTTGTCCTACCGCTTTCAAATATTTAAAGTCCTTCCATTGTTTTATTCAATTTTCTTCATACTTGGTTGTTGAGGGCTTAAACGCCCGAAATGACTGTTTTTAAATAAACTCTTCTCCTCCGTAGTCTTTAACTAAAAATGTCTTCATTCCACTGTAAAACGCCACTTCCCATCATCATAATGACAATTCATTCATCCTTACATGTCTCATTCTTTTTGAATTCGTGTTGCTGTTCACCAAAAATCTACTGCGCCTTTGTACTCTTTTCTCCCATTCTATCTCTGCTCCTTCTGTTCTCCCTCTGTTCTTTTCTGTTGATTCTGTACTTGTTTCTTCCTGCCCTCGCTCCTCGTTCCTTACTCCATGAAATCCAGTTAGCTCCTTACGTAGATCTTTCCATGAGGAGCTTACAACCATATCTTTGTTCATATCATATATTCAACGAATATATAACTCCACTGCTCTGTCTCTAATTCCTCTGTTGCTTCTGCTTCAATTCCTCTAATCTCTTTTCTTAGTTACTGTTTCAGATGCTCCTTCTTTGCCAATTCCTTTATCAAGTAGGTTGCCATCAACTTTATCAAGTAGGTTGCCATCAAGGAAAACACTCTGCATCATATTTCCAACAGCTAGATGCTGCAGTAAGGCTCAAGTGCCTTCCTTACTCTCCTCCCAATAGGAAGAAATCCTCCTCCACTGAAAAAAGCACTGAAGTGACCCAAATGTGTTCTCCACTACTGCAACTTGCAACACAACACAACCCTCATCAGGATCTGCGCGGTAGATGAAAGATGAAGCTTGGCCTAAATATTTAATGTGGAAGTATAGTGCAAACTCTTCCTTTGATGCCTCTCAAGGATAGAGGTGGGATTACCGGTAAGGAACACCCTTGTAATATCCAAAAATGGGGAAGAAGAAATATATGACCACAATAATGGAAATAGAAGTGAAAAATAAACACATTTAATGTAATAAGATCATATAGCCATCTCATTAAGATCATAATAAAAAAATGTATACAATTCCTTGAGGAAATATTCACTCAGGATAGGAAAAACCAGCCTCAAAAGAACATGTACAATAAAGATCACTGCTACACAACAATGCCCAAGGCTATGACAACGCAGTTTTATTAGATATAACTGCTGCTAGAGAATTTAAATACATGAATATGAAAATATATGGCTCATACAATGATGGGAGAAAATATCTAAGCTCCCGAACACATTTTAAAGTCAATTGGGAAAGGATTTCTTGAAATATGCAAAAAGTGAAAAATGCCGAAATGTAGCGCTAGGACTGAATAGCAAATGCAACTCAATATCTGGATGGATATGGATTAATATGATACATGTGATGAATATACCTCCTCCAAAATATCCTTCAAGTGAAATTCTGATCCAATCACTGAAGATATCATCGTCCAATCAAGCAATGAAACCCCTCACTGCAAATGCTCATTGAAATAACGCAGTCAAGGAGAGATACTGTGCTGTAGGTGATGGGAAATATTTTTTCCAAGTGAAAAGATGTGAAATATTCTCCAGCATCTTCCTCACGAATCTCCCAAAGGGAAGAATGATTCCTCCTCTGAAAAAATAGCTTTGGAAATGGTGTTATCAACCCTCCACTGCAGCACCCTACAACACAACCCAACTCTAAACAGAAACTGCGTTGTAGCTGAAGGAGGTAGGTTGGCCTCAATTCTGAATGTGGATAAATGAAGTGTGAAGCTCCCCCAAGAGGCCTCTCAATAAAGGAGATGGAATTCCTAAACAGGAATACCTTGTGCTAAGCAACACAACAATCTCAACTAAACAGCTGAAGAATGCACAACAGTCATGCAGACCATAAAATCAATAATCAATAACATATGTGAAGTGATCCAAGGAATACTCCATCAGTAAACCCAAGCTCCCAAGTGACAACATTGTTGGCCTTTGTAATAAGGCTCTTGTCATCTCATAGCTCCATTATTTGACATGTCTCATGTCAAAGTCATCTACCATAATGCTGATGTATATGGGAGATCCCTTCCAAAGTGGAACTACCTCTAGATCTTCCAAGGCTAAGGAGTAGCCCCATTGCACTATGATAGTGCCATCGCCTACTCCTACAACATCATGCAAAGCATGGGGGAAAATATGCCCATGCCCTCCCAAGAGCAACCAAAGCAACAATAGTTCTTTCTTACCCCTCACACCTCCATCATACCAATCATGGGATGAAAACATAATGATTGATATGAAGAATTTCATATCAACACAATGCACCCATCCTCCTTGCTTCCATATGATGCAAGTGCCCTACCAAGTTTCCTCCACCCACATACCATTTGAAAGAGGATCTGTCATATGATGGCCAAACGCTTTCAAGAGTAGCCAACGCATCCAAGCCTCCTACTGTCCAGTGTCATAGATATGTAGGTGACTCACCAACCTTTTGCTCACCATCCACACCCATTCATCTAAATGTGGGTACCTCCCACCATGCTCCATCTTGGTACTCCTCCAATGAAGACTACCATTCTCCCAAATCAGATTTTTACCTTTGCATTTCATGGGATGTTGAAATGCAACGTCTTGGAGATCTCCTAGAGAATATCTCACACCAATGACCATCTTGAATCCATAAAGATCCAAGTGTGTTGGATGAAAAACCTCCTCACTGCTGCTTAATGACAGCAATGTTAATCTCCTCAATGGTGTATTGGTTGTCTCATGCTCAAGTTAAATGTTGAACATATAGTCCTGCATTGGATTATTTAGGACAAAGCTCATCCCATCCTTCAAAAATTCACACCCGAACCTCAAGTGTTGTGTGCAACTCAACAATGACACACTAGGATGATTTTTTCACCCCCTCCTTGAACAACTCAAGGTTGCACAAAACAGTGAAAATCTGCTGCTTGAGATCAGCAAGGTGTTTTGACCCTTGGACATGTAATAGCATATTTCCACAACCCTCCATAAGATTTTCTGAAATAACAGAAAGTGGAAATTTAGGCATACCTTGGTGGAACTTGGGTTCATATTGTATGGTTGCAAGAGTTCCTTCCTCCAATGTGATGGCTCCCCCAACTTCTGGTGTTGCTGGCTACTCCTCCATAGTTGTATCAGCGTTGGTAGAAGTCTCTTCAAGTGGTAGTGAGGGATTCCCCTCCTCTAATTTCTCCTTGCCAAATCTTTTAATCACCCTTTGAGTAAATTCTGCAAAAGCAGTATTTCTTGCATGACTCAAATGGTTGAACCACCAAGTGTTTTCTTCACCCTCAAGATGCAGTGCTGCAATCTCTATAGCCTCTCTTTCTACCATTCGATGTAGTTTGAAGAATGCATATAGCTTTCTTTCCCAAGCCCTTGCTGTACAAGTGGATGGCCCATTGAAAGTAGACAATAGGAACCTATTGCCCTTGATTTTCCTACTGCTACAAGGTATCCTTTCTTCCTCAAGCTAGATGAACCGTGGGAGATTTAGAATCTCCTTGAAAGCTACAGGTTGAGATTTATATTCAGCAAGGTATTCACTTATAATCTCATGATCCAAGTGTCCTCCATCTTTATCCATTTTGTCTCATTTTTCACAAGGAAAGGGCATACTTCCATTTCTTCTCTCCACTCTTCTTTGCTTGACCTCCTTGGTGAGGCCCTTCCTAGATTTGAAAAGATGTAATAATCCTGGATGGGATATTTTAACTAAAAATGCAAAAAAATACTGAACTCCACATTATGCCGTAAAATCAACATTTACTCAACAGAAGATTTCCATGTAAAATAAATGGACATGAAACACTGAAATCCAATATGACATAGAATAGGAGGAATCTTAGTTTTTATTATAAATAATAATGAGGGTTACATATAGATCTGACCCAAAAAGAGCTAAGATGGAAAAATGGTCACCAAGATAATCTACTGCACTGCTACACTGCGATGACCTCGAAAACTGAACTGTTGCACTCTCCCTTCGGCAATAGCTACCACTGAATCACCTGAAGCACCTGTTGAAGATCTGAATGATACTCACTCCAATATCTTTGAAGCTCTGTGAAAATTCTGAATCAAGTCTCCTCAAAGAGAGTTGGGTTTTCATCCAACACTCACAAATCACCCGAGCCTTTCCATCCTGGGGCTACGACTGAAGTAGAGAACCATGTCTCAAACCTTTCACACAAGAAAATGATATGATCCCAAAGATATCCCTAAATGGACTCCTCCATTTCTTTCATAGATCTCTTGGAGCCTTCTAGAGCATTATTTTATTATTATTTTATTCATGGTGCACTTTTCCCTCTTATTAAAATATTCCTTTTTAATGTAGAAAAGAGTAAATCGGCTACCATGTCTCCCCTGGTCACTAAAACTCATGTCCAATTGTCCCATCATGGAGGTATCCTCGTCCTGGTTCCAATGAGCTATTACACTAAGGTGTCCTATCATGTATTCCTCCCAGAATGCCACCGTGAGCGTAATTAGCTGAGTTAAGTGCATAAATAACTCAAATTTCCAAAAGTTGTCGGAACGCACCGGAACAAAAGCCAAACTGCTCGGATGATTGAATATATCAAGTGAATGCCACTCAACCACATAGAAACTCCTCAAAACTCCTCCAAAAATCCCCTGGGCCTGCTGATGACACCAACCTGTAACTGTGACCAGTCTACTCCTAACTCTGGAAGTCCATCCTAGCCCTGTCATAGGTGACACCAAAAAAGGGAATATTACAGACCTTCCGCCCCAAGATTGCTTGCCCTCAAGCAATCAAAATATGTGGGCCACTCAATTGGCCCGCCGCAAATGAGACCCAATGCCCGAATCCCATACAAACCTCTAGGTGCTGCTATGCACCTGTGTCAAACCACTTCGAATAGACCCCTCAATGTCGGGATCCTAAACTGATCTCTCACTGTACCAATCAACAAAAAATCCTCCCAGATCCCAATGCCACCATGTCCAATCATCGCCCAAGTCCAACGGCTCAGACTGCACACTGCCTCTGGCTATAGACGATGCGCCATGAGGTGAAGTCTGCCAACAAGCATCAATGCTCCCTGGCTCCTGCTGTGATGTACCTCTAACTGTATATCACCTCTCTCCAATCTAAGTCCTAACTCAATCCCATTCTGATCCTTCTCTCCTAAAATCGGGATGGAGTGCTAAAGAAATGATGACCTGTGCCCCGCTGCGAGCTAGAATCTGTAACATCTGCTATGTCTAAGGGCCCCTGCTTTGTTGTGCTCCCTATGAAGAAAATTGTACCATCAAGAGGGTACTAGCCCATGATCTCCCACCAATCTATCCTGGGAGAAGATTCCAATGTAGTGTCAACTGCATACGGAATATGCCCAGAGAACTATCGTCAGCTCATAATCAACTCACAGTGCTCTGTTATGTCTGCCAATGAAAGCTACTTGTAGGAGAAATCCCCTCTCTCTATAATGTGCCAAAATGGGCAAGATATGCTGTAAGCCCCATCTATGTAATCCTGGAGAGTGCTACTACCTGAGGGTACCACAGCTATGCTGACTGCATGTGTACCTATCTGCACCTCATCAATGTGTCAGCCCACAGATGGATGTTACACCATCTCCAACAACTCCTCCCTTTCCTGATCAGGAATGTAATGCTCCAACTATCCACTAGCCCCTTGTAGAACTATCCCATCAACCTCCACCATCTCTAGAGGATATGGATCTGCAAATGCTTTCACCATACTCGATGTCTGTGAATCTGACTGCTCCCTTTCAATGGTTGACTGTAAGGTTAGCCGCATATGCATCATAGACTCAGTGTGAGCCGCCATCTGGCTCTCCCCCAAGGGACTATCATGCATGATGTGCATAGTATCCTCCTCTGCTGACTTAGGCTCCATCATATACTGCTTTGGCTAAATCTTCACAAGTGACTCATCACCCAAAGTATCTCTCGTACAGTCCCCTGATAGCTCACCCTGCACACTGGGATACAGCTCCGACCTACTATCATCATCTCTGCATGACTGCTCTCGCTCCCCGGAAACATCCTCAGTTGATCCCATGGAAGAAGAGTCCTCATATTGGAATACCGAAGGAACATCTACCTACTCTACCTCTTCCACCTCATCTACATCTCTCAAACATGAGTGATCAGGCCCCTAAGGTTCTTTGAAAATGAAGCAAAGTCCCTTCCTCTTCAGCTCATTTCTACTTCCTAATCCACCAAACTAGAGTAGATCCTCCCTGGTCAACTGTCTCCTGAAAAGCTCAATGTTCTACTCAACCAGTCCTTGGGCTAGTTCACAAGCAACAGGTGAGACCAACTACTCTCTCCTCCAAATGCTTAGCAACCTAGTCTGCAACTCCCAGAAAATGGCCTCACGGACTCCCATACATGTTTCCAGGATGGAATGCATGTGTGCTATGACTGTGTCAGAATGATGTCTCCTAATGCTAAAGAAGCATTCAAACATCTGCAGAATCAAGCCTTCACACTCAAAGTAAAACATGATCTCATGAGTCCGGGTCATGAACATGACTTCTAAAACCTTAAGCTTACTCCCAAATTTAGAGCCTGCACAGTTGTCCAAATCCTGAAATTTTCCTACTATTAGTTTGAAAATTATTTTCATAATTTCATCATTATATGGAGGGAAGGGTGCTGTTATCCTCAAAATATCACTGAAACAAGATGCAGCTATAAGCTTGACTCTCTCACTTGGATGTTCCAAGGATCTAGCTTGTACCAATGCAATCATAGATGGCTCCAAAGCCCAATTTAAACTCCAATTAGATTTCTCTGCCTTTGTAAGGAAGGATTCTAGTTTCTCTAACATGGGAAAGTCATTTTCTGATCTTCCACTCTTTCAGTCCATCCCAAGTGCATAAAGCCAATTTCCCACTTCTTCCTCCTTTTGTAAATTTCTCGGATGCCTTTGTTTGAATAAACTATGTACCTTCTTGGAGAAGGGCCTATTGTTTTGTTTCAAGGAACTAAATTCTGCATTGTTTAATCTTTTTGGTCTTTGGTTTAAATTGCAACCCACTGAGGCACTGCTATGTTGATTTAGGAGATGTTTTAAAAACTTCATTGTTTCAACAACATATATGGAAGTAACAGTGGTTTAGTTGGACTTGCACAAGGTAAGCTACAAGCCCCAGGTGATGAGTGCAAGCAAATCCAACCTCTCCAATAGCAAGCTCCTCCAAAAACTGCACTGCTACTCCAAGACTACACTGCTTCCTGACTTTGGCCTCTAATTTACCCACTGAAAACTACTCAGAAAATTCTGGGAATTTGGAAAGGTGATCCTTAACCAAGACCTAGAAAAACCCAGAAAGGGTTTCTTCTAATTCCAACCTTCAAAATATGACCCTTTGAAGTTTGGCCCTCTTCCAATTTCATTTTCTGGCACTGCAGCTCCTACTGTCAATAATTTCTCTCCAAAATCCCAGCCAACCTCCTCATATGGCTCTCCTATCAATTTTCCAACACCCCAGCTCTAAAATCCCAACAATGCAGCTCCCACAAATGAACCTCTTCCAATCACTGTGTAGGCCCTTCTAACCAAAATAGCTGCAACTGAATATTGTAAACCCGCGGGCTGATCCAGGATTGAATCTTTGATACCACTGTAATATCTCAGATGGGATATTTAAAATAAAAATGCAGAAAAATACTGAACTCCACATTATGCCATAAAATCAACATTTACTCAACAGAAGATTTCCATGTAAAATAAAAAGACATGAAACACTACAATCCAATACGACACAGAATAGGAAGAATATTAGTTTTTATTATAAATAATAATGAGGGTTACATATAGATCTGACCCAAAAAGCGCTGAGATGGAAAACTAGTCACCAAGATAATCTGTTGCACTACTACACTGCGATGACCTCCAAAACTGAATTGTTGTACTCTCCCTCCGGCAACAGCCACCAATGAATCCACTGAAGCACCTTTTGAAGATCTGAATGATACTCTCTCCAATATCTTTGAAGCTTTGCTAAACTTGTGAATGAAGTCTCCTCAAAGAGAGTTGGGTTTTCGTCCAACACTCACAAATCACCCGAGGGTTTCCGTCCCGGGGATGCAACTGAAGTAGACAACCACATCTCAAACCTATCACACAATAAAATGATATGATCCCAAAGATATCCCTCAATGGCCTCCTTCGTTTCTTTTATAGATCTCTTAGAGCCTTCTAGAGCATTATTTTATTATCATTTTATTCACGGTGCACCTTTCCCTCTTATTAAAATATTCCTTTTTAATGCAGAAAAGAGTAAATCGGCTACCATGTCTCCCCTGGTCACTGAAACTCATGTCGAACTGTCCCATGATGGAGGTATCTTTGTCTGGTCTCCAATGATATATTACACTAAGGTGTTTTGTCATGTATTTCTCCCAAAATGCCACTGTGAGCGTAATTAGCTGAGTTAAGCCCATAAATAACTCAAATTTCTGAAAGTTGTCGGAATGCACCGAAACGAAAGCCAAACTGCTCGGATGATGGAATATATCAAGAGAATGCCACCCAACCACATAGAAACTCCTCAAAAATCCTCCAAAAATCCCTTGGGCCCACTGATGACACCAACCTGTACCTGTGACCGGTCTGCCCCTAACTCTGGAAGTCCATCCTAGCCCTGTCATAGGTGACACTAAAAAATGGAATATTACAAAAGAGATGAGATAAAACTCATTTTATCTATCATTATAATCTTTCTCTTCTTCTTCTTATTCTCCTGATAGCATAATGGCTGAGATCCACAGGCTGAGCCAAGATTATACTCTGATACCACTGTAATATCCCAAAATGGGGAAGTAGTAATATATGAACACAATAATGGAAATAGTAGTGGAAAATCAACACATGTAATATAAGAAGATAAAACAACCATCACATTAAGATCATAACAATAAAATGTATACAATTCCTTGAGGAAATAGTCACTCAGGATAGGCAAAACCAACCTCAAAAGAACATGTACAATAAATATCACTTCTGCACAACAATTCCCAAGGCTATGACAACACAGTTTTATTAGATATGACTGCTACTAGAGAATTTCAATACATGAATATGAAAATATATGGCTCATACAATGATGGTAGAAAATATCTAAGCTCCCAAACACATTTTCAAGACAATTCGGAAAGGATTTCCTAAAATATGCAAAAAGTGCAAAATGCCGGAATGCAACCCTAGGACTGAATAACATCTGCAAATCAATATTTGGATGGAGATGGCTGAATATGAGACATTTGATGAATATACCTCCTCCAAAATATCCTTCAAGTGAAAGGCTGATCCAAGCATTGAAGATCTCACCCTCCAATCAAGCAATGAAACCCCTCACTGCAAATGCTCACTGAAATAACGCAATCAAGGAGAGATACTACACTGTAGGTGATGGGAAATATGTTGGCCAAGTGCCAAGATGTGAAATATGCTCCAGAATATTCCTCACTAATCTCCCAAAGGGAAGAATGATTCCTCCTTTGAAAAACTAGCTCCAAAAGTGGTGTTATCAACCCTCCACTACAACACCCTACAACACAATCCATCTCTAAATAGAAACTACACTGTAGCTGAAGGAGGTAGCTTGGCCACAAGCTTGAATGTGGAGAAATGAAGTGCAAAGCTCCCCAAGAGGCCTCTCAAGAAAGGATATGGAATTCCTAAAAAAGAATACCTTGTGCTAAGTAGCACAATTGTTGGATGGATAAATCGTTCTTGTGGACAAGACAGATCTCCCTAGTATCCTACGATAACTAGCAACAAATATACAGATGTAAACTACTTTCTCTAGATTATATTTGGTCTAGAATTATCTATAATAAAGGATTTAGGACTTACCTGTAGTCCAGCGCTGATCATAGTCTTCTTTCTTGTCGCTTCGAATGTGTCTCCTTTCGGGATCTGCAATAAAAAACATGAAAGAATCAAAAGCACCTGCATAGTATAGACTAATTCATGAACCATAAATCTATATTGATGATCAAGGAATTCAAGAAATAAGCCATTTAAGTAAACAACCCATTGAGAAAACAGGATCCATTTGTATTATCTTTGATGAAATAAGGAGCCTTACAACCGTGTTCGCCTTGATGTTGTACAGGTCCTTCTGGGGTCCAGAATAAGCGTTTCCTCTACTTTGACAAGCCTTTTCACTCTCTCGACTAACATATACATGGCTGTGTAATAATTCCCATATGGTAATTAGTTAAGAGAGTTTGAGTTTCAGCAGCAATTCTCCTCAAAAAATCTCAAAGCCTAACTCCCCTTGAGTCTAAACTATGGCCTCAATTTATAGCAAAAGAGAAGAGGTTGCAGCTCCAAATAAGAGGGGATAGAATCCTCTTTCAAGAGATTAAGTTCCACATACCAAGGGGTAGGCTCCTTTAAAGGAGGGATGAATGTACATGAAAGGAGTGAACTTTCCACCAAATAATTGCTTCCAGAAGCTTCCAGATTCAACCAGCTGGGCTTCCAAATTTTACTTCTGCCCTCACTTTACCTTTTACAGGGAACCACACCTTTAATGAAGAAAAAGTGCAGCCGGTTTGGCATGTTATAGAGCAAACAAATGCGGCACCGCAGGTAATACTAAGAAAAAGTGCGGTACAAGTATTTTAATGACTTTTATAAGCTTTTCTCTCAATTTTAAGGCTTGGTTTTAGGAACTTTATGTTTGTAGACTTCTAAGGGAGTATGGTATGAGTAATGTTGAACCCATACTGACAGTAAAACATCATGGTGAAAATTTTAGTGTAACAGATTTCTCCCTAAAGTGTGAAGTCTGAGAGTATTCGAAGAGTGATGTGCTTTATCATTTCGAGGATTCGCTTGTGGACACCCCAGTCGGAACTCTGTAAAAACATTCAATGCAAAACATATATATATAGATATAATCGCTGAGGTAGGCATTCCCATACTCAGATCAAACACTAACTAAACTTATTCTGATATAGAAATGATTTTTCTATCACATCAATAATGTAGACACAATATGGACGCAACCATTTGTTTTATAGATAGTCCACTACATAATGAATAATAAAAATCCTCGCAGCCTGGATGGTGGAAACTAGATCCAGGGTCTTGATCTCCGCTACCCGAACTAGTACGATTATATCCATGCGATTGATTGTGTCGAAGTCGAACATGGTAGAAACCACTTGATTACCAGTCAATGATGTGAACTGTTAACAAGTGTGAGAGAAACCACCAATAATGACAATGGCTCTCAAAGTACTCAGCACAGTCCATGAACTGTGAATAAATGATCTGAAGTCGAACATTTCACGGAATCGTTCGATCGAAGGTCAATGATGCAACCTGTCATCAAAGGTGAGAAACCTGCCATTAAGGCATCAAGATTCCATGGTATTGAAGGATTCTAGATCAACTTCCTAGATGATGAGCTGTTGTCGATAGAAAGTGATCCGTCGTAGGAAAGCCCATGACACGAAACCATTAGATCAAGTTTTGTAGAAATATTTTGCAAGGACTGACCCAGGGATGGTCAAATGGAGACAAATGTTTGCAAATGAATGGTTTATTTGAACTGTCCTCTTGAACACATAACGACACTGCAGATGATTTGGTGACAATTGACCTAAAGCTAATACCCAGAAACCAGCTAAAGACTTTCAATATGGTTTGATTAATTGATAGGCAAAGGATTTTTCCAACCTAGGTAGAAGTGTGACAAAATTGTCATCTTCAAGAGTGGTAAACTGCTTTTTAAACAAAGTGTTACAAATGGATTCATTTTCTCTCTTTTCCCCCACCATTTATGGCAAGTACCTATTTATTTTTGACAAGCATGAGGAGGATAACATTTGCTTGTTATATAAGCTCATCCTTCAGATGAGTCCAACTTAGTTTAAAATCGAACCCTAAGAAGGAGTGGTCTGTTCCTGTTTGTAATTGATAGGTCCTTTAATGTTAAATTTTAATGAGTCCAATTAGGAGAAACTTGGTGTTTTTCAATTTTAGGGAGTCAGAAGAAAAACTTAAGGAAACTCTGTGGGTGTAATTTTTTGTAAATTTAGTCTCTCAAGCCCGAAAAAGGATAAAATATTACAGGAGAGAACTCTATTGACCATGATTAGTCAGCGTATACCTTTTTTGTAAATAGTCCATTTTAGTCTAGAAAAGGGGTAAACTTATACTGCAAGGACGACTGTTCATTTCCTTTAACAAGTTCAAATAGTCAAGTACTCAGCAATCTTTTCATCTTTAGAGTGTCTGAAAAGGGCTTAAAAGAGAACTCCAACCTTTCGCTTTTTCTGTAAGTTTTAACGAGTTCGAAAAGGTGATAAAAATGTACTCGTTTTCTTTTTCATAATTTTTTACTGATTTCGAAAAAGTGATAAAAAGTATACTCCTTCGTCAAAAATGACCATTTCACCCAAAAAATCCTGTATTCTGCACAAAAACTCAAAAATTAAACATACCTATTTATGATTAATAAAAATAATTTGGAAAACCCACTTTTCAAAGTGAAAAATAAACAAAATAATATTTTATTTTTTCAAAAAATCTTATAAAAAGGAGTTTTTGTAAATCATTTTTACCATTTGACTTCAGAGTGAAAATTGCGAGCTTTTGGTAGAAACCGTTCCAGAGAAGATTGTGGAAGATTCACCTGTCAGAATCGAAAATCGTCAGTTCCAAGTAATCCACATCATCTTTACCTTCATTTTTGTTTGTTTATTTTCTCATTTTAGGGTTTAAATTGATTTTTAGAGAGGAAAATATGTCTAAAAAATCACTCACGAGGGTCCGCAGGCAAAACACATGGAACCTGCGGACCCCGGTAATTTTATAAAAGAAAAATTGTCGTGGTCTCGCACCTTATGCATAAGATACATGCAGATCCCTGCACTGTTTTTATGCATAAAGTGCGGAGGCGTCGTAAGAAAAAATAAAATGTATATATCTCCCAAATTAAACCAAATTTTCTCACTCAAGTTGTTTTTAACCTTTCAATTTGTCCATTGCAGGATATTTGCAATGCTTGAGTGGCGAGAACGAGAGCATGAACAAGTTGATGATGCGGCCATGTTACATCCGCCCACATTACAAGTTTTAAGAGCATGTGGTTTATACAAATTTTGGGCCATTCAAGGTATGAGGGCTCAGGTAGATTTTCTTACATGGCTAGTCAACAAATGGGATGTACAAGAGAAATGGTTTATCATTGGAGGTAACCGGCTTGAAATTGAGCTGGAAGATATATACTTCCTCACTGGTTTGTCAAAGAGGGGCAAGCCACTCTCTTTATTTGGGGCTAGGGCAGGTGGCCAATCTGTCGCTAGCCTTTAGGAAGAATTTTGCAATGAAGAAGCAGACCCCAAGGATAAACGTATTGACATAAAAACCATTATTTGTCTTGAGCTAAAAGTGCTTGCATTTACGGTAACTAGGTTGTGCCAGAGCGCAACTCCACATGTCGCTACGAGATCCCAAATGAAGACTTCCATTGATTACTTTAGAGGCACCATTTTCAACTGGTGTGAGGTAGTGTTGGTCAATGTCAAAGGCCAACTAACTAGAGAAAAAAGCGTGAGGTTGAAAAACTTCGGATATGGAGTGATCGTGGTCACATTTTCTCTAGAGAGGATTCCTCTACTGGCCTCACAACTTATTGCAGTTGATCATGGTAGAGTTAAAGAGCCTCGAATGGTTCGATGGGTTGCATTGATGGCCTACCATAGTGAAGGTAGTGAGGTTGTTCGTTTCACCACGGCTTACTTTCATAGGTTAGATAACCAAGTCTTCACGATTGAATATTTTCCTTATACTGGGATAGATTTCCGCGGCAACTGAGAGATGTCTCTTCCTCCAGGGACACAGTGGGATGAGTCAGGTAAAAAATCATTTTTACATGTTCTAAATTCTAATTTTTATTTTATTTTTTGAATCGTCCAAAACTGATGACAAAATTTTAAATGCAGATGTGGGTCCACGTCGACTAGCCACTCTCCGTCCTTTTGATAGGAAACTAGTTGCAGCAGCACCACCACCACAGGATCAGACAGTATAGGTCCTTACCAATGTGGAGAACCATCTAGAGTTGTTGACCTTAGATATTCCAGAGACTACCATAGATGACATTCCGCTCCATTTACAGAGATATGTTATCGGGGTTCTAGGACCGTTTAGGAGATTTCTGAGCAAGGTGGCATGGGCTTTAGTGTTTTATCGTGATCATCACCAAGGATAGTGGATGATTGGTATTGTCGACCTGTATCATTTTTTGTATCACCTTTTTTCGATCATAAGGAATTTTGAACCTATGATCGAGGACGATGTAATATTTTTTTGAAAACACTACTCTTATGCTATGATATTACTACTATTTCTAGTTATTTGTCTTAACATGTTATCGAATGTTATTTTGATCTACTACTTTAATTATCGAAAACGCCTGTTTATAACACTAGAAGCTACTGCATCAGCTAATGTGTTTAAATTTCTCGGGATATGTTGATACTCAATATAATAAAATTCTTGTTCCAAGAGACAAACTTTCAAAAATAATGTTAACAACACTGGGTTTTTAATTGCATATACTCTATTTAATTGTAATACAACAAGTTCAGAATCTAACCTAATGATAAAACTTTGAATTCCAAATGAAATGGATTCAGAAAATAACTCAATAACTGCGCTATACTCTGCAATATTGTTTGTCATTTGACCGAGGCTTACCCCATGCATAGATACTAACTCATCAGTGGGTGAATAAATCACCCAAGCTGCGGAAGAAATGTTCCGTGTACAACGACAAGAACCATCAGCAAAACCAATGTATGTTTGAAGGGATGTCGACATCTGAAAAAGCAAGAGTTATCCAAATAAGTAGGGATAATAGTAAAAGCACACTTAAACTAGGCATGCTTCTAATCTACAACACACCAGTTTATGAAAATAACTAATATACAGGGAAGATCTCCACACAAGAATCAAGCATAATATCTCTTCAAATAAAGCCCATTTTTGGGTTTTCCTAAAGAGACCCCGTCAAATTCAATTAGTTCATAGGCCCCTTTTGCAAGCTGTCGCTTGACAATATAAGGACCATGCCACATGGGTTAAAATTTCCTAGCCCCTAGCTTGTCGTTAGCTTGATCATAAACCAAGACTAGGTCTCCTTCTAAAAAAATGCGTGGTGTAAAACTTCTATCATACTGAGATTTCATTCGTTTCACATGAGTTTTAGTAGCTAATGTAGCAGTGCGCCGATTATCATCTAATTGAGCTAAGTACAAGAAGCGTTTCTCCTCTTCAAAAGTGCCTGGTAGTAACTCTATGGCTAGTTGGAGTGACGGTATCTCGCATTCAATCAGTAATACCACTTATAAACCATAAACCAGTTGAAAACGGGTAAAACCTGTCGATGTTTTTGCTGAGGTTCGATATGCCCAAAGTGCTGAAAAAAGCATGGTATGCCAATTCGATTTATGAATTCCGATGATTCGTTTGATCATGGTGACTAAAAATTTATTGATAGCTTCAACCAGACCATTAGCCTATGGATAATATGGTGTAGAACTATCATGGCACAGGCCAAGTTGGTTAGTCAGTTCGGTCATCATGATGTTTCGAAAATGACTCCCATGGTCAGTAATTATCGCTTGGGGTACACCAAAATGAGCAATCACATGATTGAACATGAAAGTAGCTGTAATTTTTCCATCTGCCGCAAATGTAGGCATCGCCTCGGCCCATTTGGTAAAATAATCTACTGCGAGAATAATATACCCATGCCCCCCAGCCGAGTGAGGGTTACATGTAATGAAGTCAATGCCCCATTTTGCAAAAGGACCGACAACAATTATAGGGTGAAGAGGAGCGGGTGGTGCACGCATCTTGCGATCAAGGATTTGACAGTTGTGGCATTTTCGAATAGCATAAATATAATCTTTAAATAAGGACGACCAAAAATAGCCAGCACGCAATATCTTTTGGGTTGTGGCATACCCATACATATGACTGCCACATGCTCCAGAGTGACAGATATTTAAAACCTTTTCAACTTCATCAAGAGTTAGACAATGTCGAAAAACAGAGTCTGCACCATGACGGTATAGTGTGTCACCAACAATATAATATTGCTGAGACTGGAAACGGATTTTTTGTCGTTGTGATCGTGAAAGTTCGGGCCAAAAAGTTTGGGTTTGGAGATAAATGATGATATCTCCATACCAAGGATCAATATTACTGATAAGAAACAAAGATTCATCTGCGATCGGATGTTCTGCCATAGTTTCGGTGTCAGTACTTGGGAAGTAAACATTAGTTTAGCGAAGACCAATGATTTCTTGGACTTAGATTTTTCAAATTCCAAATCAAAATCCTGTAGGATAACAATCCATTTGGAGTATTTCCCCCCAGCAGTTGTTTGGTCAAAATATACATCATAGGGTTACAATCAGAAATCACTGTTGTTTTGCGTAACAATATGTAATGACAAAATCGTTGGACAGCTTGAACTTCTACCAAGGCCAATATCTCCACATGTGAGTACTTGATTTCAGCTGGATGCAAATTGCGACTGAGATAATAAATCACATGTTCAGTATGGAATTCATCTTCCTGAACTAGAACCATGCCAATCGTAGAATTGGAGGCTGCTAAATATAAGAAGTAATCCTGGTTGTAATTGGGAGGATGTAATAATGGTGCATGGGTCAACGTCTGTTTAAGAGAACCAAAATATCGATCAGCGATCTCGTCCCAAAAGAAAGGAATATTCTGTTTTAACAACCTGGTAAAACCTTTGGTTAACTCAGCATAGTTAGGAATGAATCGATGTAAAAAGTTCACTTTCCCTTGCAAACTTTGGATTTGGCGAAGAGTAGAAGGAGGAGATAATTTTATTATGGCCTCAACCTTTGATGGGTCAACACGAATGCCTTCCTTTGAGAGAACAAATCCCAACAATTGTCCAGATTCAACATAAAAGACACATTTGTGAGGATTCAAACAAATCCTGTAATGCCTACATCTCATAAAGATAGCTCGTAGATGAGTAAGATGATCTTCTCTGCACGATGAATGAGCAGGTAAATCATCGAGATAGGGTTGCACAATGTGTTTAATGTCATGAAATGCATAAGACATTTCCCTGTGAAAAGTTGCACCAGCGTTCTTGAGTCAAAAAGGTAATTTACAATAAGAAAAAGTCCCCCACGGACAAATGAAAGTTGTTTTTGTTTGATCATTAGGGAGTATGTTTATTTGATTGTAGCCCGAAAATCCATCCATAAATGAAAACATTTCACTTCCGGCACAATCATCAATAATTTGATCGATATAAGGGGTTAGATAATTGTCTTTGGGACAAGCTCGATTTATATCCCTATAATCGATACATACTCGTATTGTTCCTTGCTTTTTATTGACAGGAAAAATATTAGATATCCAATCCATTAAAGGAATTGGATAAAGAAAACTTGCACGAAGTAATTTCTCAACTTCTGCTTTAATAGCGGAAACTGTTCGCAGATGTATCTGCCGTAATCTCTGTCGGACAGGTTTAGCATCCGGGTATGTTTTAATTTCATGAGCAACAATTGATGGATTGATTCCTGGCATTTCTTCATATGACCAAGCAAAAATGTCACAGAATTCCTGAAATAGGTCTTTATCTGCTTGGATTTCATCTGGTGTACAGGAACCACCTATATGAATGTTTTCAACAATTCCGGGTTTCACTGAAATGTCAATAGGAACTATCATAGAAATTTTTGCTAAGTTCAATTCAGAGTCAGAATTCGTGAGAGGATTCTATGGTTCATTGACATAATCAACAGTAAAAATGGAGGAAAAATCAGTCTCAAAATGATCGAGATTAGGTAAAAACGAAGATCGGTGATGTAGATCTTCCCATGGTAATTCTTGTATAGACAAAAATTCTCGAACATGCTCATCAGTATTGAATACTTGTTGAACAGGATCCAGAATTGATGGCAAAGCTGAGCTTGATATCAAAAGTGATTCCTCATTGATCACATTCACTAGATCAGGTTGATTTGAAGGAGTATCAGAAAATGACTGTACTGCCTAATATGATAATTCAAAAGGGCTCAAAGGCATCACGCCATCGTAAGAATCCAGTTCTGAGACTGAAGGTACTATCGAAGGATCATAAAAGGAAATAATACTTGGTGTAATCATATTGATATTAGAAATAGGAGACGGTACGTTGGGAGGAGGCAGGGAAAAATTTCCTAGTAAAGTAGAATCTTTAATTAAACCTACTCCAACATCTTTGTAAGGGATAGTCATTTTTCCGACATGTTGGATGATATCAGTAGTGGCTGGGTCGGATGAATAATATGAGAGCTAATCTATTTTGACAATCTTTCCTTGATGAGGAAACATGATGAGACGAAAGACCGATGATACGACAATAGTCATAGCATAAGACCAACTGCGACCCAGGATAAGGTTGTAATCCAGAGGGGCATCAACCAATTCCACATCTAGATTAACGGTTTTTCCTTCGACCTCTATTGGTAGATCTTGTAAAATACCATACGGATGGAATCCTCTTCCATTGAAAGCTATGAGGATAGTTGACAATTGGTTAAGTGTCAGAGAACCAAGTTATTTCCAACATTTTAACGACATGATACACGTAGAAGCCCCTTCATCAACAATAATACAAAAGCAACATTTGTTTTTTACTATTACCGGAATTTGAAAAGAAATTTGATGGGGTAGGTAGGGTGTAAAATTATCTAAATCGAAGATCATTAGGTTCAAATCCTAAAGGTCTACAGCTTCTATGGCTGACAATAGTAATTTTCTTTTGGCTAGGCATGATTGTAACAATTCCAAAGACGACATTGTTGAAGGGTAAATTTCCAAATCTTCAACAATATTGTAGTTCTGAGTAGCGCTCACATGTGGATTGAAAGTTGATTTACGAAGTACACCTTTAGCACGCGGTTTGATTACTATGTCAAGATTCAGTTTCTTGATCTGTAGCAGATTAGAAAGTGAGGGAGATGTAGTTGATGTTGAATTAGAAATTTATGCTTCTTTACCACCAACAGGATTTTTACTACCATAATCTTACGATCGCGTCACAACCATCAAGATATCCTCTAACGTATTCGAGGAAGATCCAATCATGTTACTATCTTGAGCAGGAAAGGGATCCTTCAAGACAACAGGCGTGGATGAACCCTTAACGAATTTTGATACCTCGGCTCTATGTGGCAACTCTTTAGTAAAATGATCCTCATCACAGATGAGACAAGGATAACGAGGTTTTCGTTTTTCATCAGTTGGTTTAGTTTTATCGTTTTTATCTTTTAAATATGATATTTTGTTTTTATTCTTACCCTTCTTCTTACCACCAGTTTTAGGTTTGGATGTAGATGATTCTACAACATGAATATCGGTGGAAGTTTCAGTGGAAGAATCTCCTTTAGGTGAATCGGGTAAAGTTATAATAGGAGAAGTTTTCTTGGAAGATTTCTTCTTACTCTTGCTAGTGCTAACAGAACCAATTACACCATCAGCGGCATGAGAGCCTGAAGGAGTTGTAGTTAACTGAAAAGGTCTTGGTAAATCAGGGATTTTTTCATACAGAGTACCTGACTGTGTATATACAAGGTCAAGGTACTGAGCTTGAGCAATGACTTTCTCTTCTATAACAACGCCTCCTTTGGCCACATCTTCAGTGATTGTGGGAAATAATGATTTGATAAACCATTCAGCCAAAATTTTATCCGGAATAAATACTTTCACTAAACGTCTCCTACGTCTCCATTCATGAATGTGATCTGATATGTACGTAGACGTATATTTTTTTAATGAGGTCAAAAATTTTGTACTATTATCGTATCTGACAAGTAACTAAAAATGGGTTAAGAAAGCAGTAGCTAATGCACTAAAATTATTAAATGAGCCTCATGGTAACTCAATGTACCATTTGGCAGCTAGACCAATGAGAGTTATTTGAAAAATATGCAATCGAATCGAATCATCGATTAGTGAATTAGATGCACACCAGAGGTGATAAGTCATAACATGATTAGATGGATCATCTCCTAACTTACCTTCAAACTTTGGAATATCACTGGTCAACTTATTAGGCATCGGCGGCCAATACGGAAGATAAAATATTGGATCATTCGTAAGGCACGATAAATCAGGTAAATATAAAGTTGCTATGAATGGTAACCGATGGCTAGGGTCTTGATAACCTTGTGTGATAAAACTAGTTCCAGGAGGAGGATATCCAAGATATCCTAGAATTGGATGTGCATTGGGAATTTTGAAACTAGTATTAACCGGACCAAACTGGGGTTGTTGAGGTACTTGATAAGTATACCCAAGATACGGCTGATACTGATATGTTGGATTCTGTGTAGTATGTCCAAATTGATACTACCCCTGGTACTGTTTATAAATGAATTGTGGTTGACTATTGAGAATCGTACTTGTACCAGATTGTCCCGTAAGCATCTGGACCGTAGTCTAAATTGTAGGTCCTGACTGTGGCACAGATACTTGAGGAATTTGCACTGATACAGGGGTAGTAGAAACATGAGCTACAAAGACTCCAGAAATAGGTGTGGTTGGTTGAACAGAGGTTGCAGCAGCAGGAGAAGTTTGAGGCGGAGTTCTAGGTGTACAAGGCCTAGGTTACTGAACAGAACCAAGTGCAGAGACTTGAATGTTAGGCTGGACAGGTTGCTGGGTTGGACCAGAACCTATGGACTGTCTAGGTTGATTAGGTAACAACACATTGGGTTGTAAATTCTGTTGAGCTTGAGATGGATCCCACACCATATTAATTCTAGGATATTGACCTATAGAAGGTTGTACATATGAAGGGCCATAACCAGGTTGAATGTAAGTTTGATAATTAACTGGAAAATTTCCAGCTCCTTGTAATAATGGTTGACCTGAATGAGGTTGAAAACCTTGAGCTAGGTACTGACCCCGAGGTTGGTATTGAATCTGAGGCATGTACGAAATCTGGGGTTGGTATTGACCTTGAGGTATGTACTATCATTGGGGTTGATATTGACCCTGAGGTATGTACTGTCCTTGGGGTTGACCTTGAGGTATGTACTGTCCTTGGGGTTGATATTGACCTTAAGGTATGTACTGTCCTTGAGGTTGCTCCCCAGGCAGGAAATATTGTCCCACAGTTTGACCTCCAAGTGGTAAAAAACTACCCTGAGGTTGCCCTTCGAGTGCTAATTGACTACCTTGAGGTTGCCCCCCAGGCGGTAAATGACTTCCTTAAGGTTTCCCCCCAGGCGATAACTGACTTCCTTGAGGTTGAGGATTTGGAATATTGCCAAACATCATAAAAATTTGTTCTGTGTTCAATGTGCCAGTGTTTGTTCCATTTGTACCAGATGATAACACTTGTTCAATTGGTTGAGGAGCTGCTCCTAAGAAGGTACTAGAGAGCGACTGGTATCCCGGAGGAACAGACGAACCACCATATAAAAAAATTTCTGGAGATTCAGAAAACATAGATGAATCACCCGACATAGCTAATGAAGGTTGATAACCTCTTGGCATAGGGTAAAGGGGAAGTTAGGGTGGTGAATAAGTAATACCTGCGTTTTATAAGAAATATATCAATGATAAATACCAAGCATCAGTTCTATAAGGACTGTAGAATATTGCTTCATGCTCTCTAAGATTTAAAGTTTCTTGGGTTTCGAGAAGAACTACGTCTTCATCTGGATGAAAAAGTTCTTCAATAGATATGAGATCAGAAGGAAGATTTTTGGTAATGCGATGTCTTAATCTAGGTGAATCAGAATCACTAGAAGTTGGAGTAACAAATCTTGAAGATGATTCTAACGTAGTAGGTTCAGTGTCTGGCTCAGGAATTTTAGGTCCTTCAGTTGATTCACTGGTTAGAGAAGCAATGTCAGTGATTTCGGAAATTGAAATTGGCTCTTGAATATGTTCTGTTGTTTGTGATTTATTATAATAAGGATGAGGAATTATAGATGATTATCCTTGTTCTGTTGATCTAATTCTACTGATACTAGGTTGTACCAGAGCTTTCAGTACTTCAAGTTGGCTTGGTGTATACTCAGGGGGTTTCCCCTAAAGTCTACGCGATTGTCTTGGTAATTCATCCACGATTAAAAATTATTAATCACATGCAATCAAAGAAAAGTTCAATAAAAAATCCTACAGTCACTAAGGAAACAATAAAATGATCAAACGCCTATAAAATCTAGGAGATCAAACCACACACAAACACTAAATTCCCACACTAAAAACACTAGTTGGTGATGAAATCCAACATCGCAGTATTTAATGTAGAAATGGCGGTTGGAACAGTTACCCTGACAACCTGCTTAATGAAACAGACCGGTGCAATTTTCTCCACTTAAACCATCTCTAGTGAAGATAACCCTCTGGAGAGTCCAAGTGAGTCTAGTCGACGTCTGCCCAAGTACAGTGAGATCTTTCCTCCACCATCACCTTAGGAAAAAATCTTAAATTTTATGGCCACTAAGGTTACCAACAGG
Organism: Pinus albicaulis; assembly: GCA_034641835.2. NCBI lineage: Eukaryota > Viridiplantae > Streptophyta > Pinopsida > Pinales > Pinaceae > Pinus > Pinus albicaulis. Next base: position 44,827 of record JAXQQM020071092.1, read on the forward strand.
AAAAAATATACCTAGGGAACAGTGTATGATCCGATATATGTGTAAGGGCAGAGTAACAAAGCTCAATCCCCTTGAAGGCTCCTTGACATAATCTAAGGTATACCGACAAGTGACCCTAGGCTCTTCGACAATGGTCAATATGAGGTTTACTGTTGTTAATATGCACACATCTTCTATCGTTCCCAATGAGATGGAATTGATCACCTCACTGGTTCGAGTATGATCTCGTGCTTGACTCCTTTAGGAGGAGCTTCCCAGAACATACAAGCTACTATTGGATTTTTCCTACCGCAAGATTGACTACTTGTTTCTTTTAACTATCTTGGAGAGTTAATTACTCCCTACTCCAAGACACTAGACTAAGCTATATTGGTTAAAAGAGTCCTAGAAATATAAAAATTGCTAGATTGATTTTAATTAAGTGTTCCTTTTAATAAGCTGTTTCTTAAGACAATAGGTGTGAAAGTGAAACTTTGATGATATGTAGTGACCCGACTCAAAACACACTAAAAATGCATCTATTATGAAGAACAATTTATTTCCTTTCAATGAATTCTATCTAAAAGAAAGAGTTGAGAAATGCAATCTTTTAAAACAATTATTTTCCTTCAAAAAAAGAATCATACAAAAAGAAATCTTATCTTATGAGAACTCAGAATGATCAATTGCTCAAAAAAAAAATCCCTTTATTCTTCAAGATCGAATCTACAATTAAACATTCTCCAAAAGAAAACTACAATTTCTAGAAATAACACTGAAAACTAAAAACACTAATTTCGAGATCTAAAAATTCTAAGAATTAAATCTGAAATCAAAAATTTAAATATTTTGAGGACGTTTTGCTTAGCTTGTAATCCAACTAAGAAATTCTTTGCTGAAATGAGCAAAAACTCAAAAAAATCCAATTATTGTTTTTTTTACGTGAAATTCAAAACTTAATGAAATTTTTTTTAAGGATTTGCAAATGAGAAAATGGGATCTAATTCTCATAAAGTAATGTCTGCTATAAAGTCAAGGACTCAGCAAGAAAACAATGAAATACCAGTGATCTAAGTTATACAGAGGTTTCTAATCTTTGAGTGACACAAAGACAAAGCAAAAATCACTTATAACATGCAGATCTTGTATAAAATCATTCAAAACTGAAAAAGCTGAAAGAAACTCTCACACAAAGCTTTCTGACAGAAAATACAAGTTTGGGTATACACTGAGAATCTTGCAAGCTGATCCTAGAAAAGAGAATTTTTAGTTTTTCAAAAATTTTCTCAGGGTCCACAGGTTTTAGTGTAAACAGGTGCGGTGCCGCACTATGGATACAGAAAAACACCAGAACTGACCGCACTATGCCTAAGGACAAAGTGCGGATCCCAGGAAGCTTAAAGAAAAAAAAAATTCTAAAGCACTTTTCAGGGATTCTGTTGGCTCCCTGTAATTTATGAGAGTGGCAAGAATAAATGCTGCAGGGGCCACATCAGAACCACTTTGGAATCCTAGGATCTAGCCTTCCTGGATTTAGAGAGGGATCTCTCTATATAAGTGTTTTCAAAGGATATATCTTTATGCTTTGTTTATGATATTAGGCTAGTTATGAAGCTCAAAGGTACTTTTTTGTTTGATTGATTGATTGTGATGGATATCAGAAAAGGAAAAAGGTCACTGGAAGGGTGAAGGTGAGAGCGGGTTGAAAAATGTTTCAGCTGATAGGATGGGTCAAAAGACAGTATCAATCCATTGGGCTATGGAGTCATAAAAGGATTTAATTGTACAACAATCCTACAAGGGTTTCCATGGGGCAAGTCATCTATATCAAAATATATCTTTAGATTGATTTGTGGCATGAAACATCAAAGTGTTGTGAAAGAAGCAAAGCTAATAACCAATTAATAATCTATTAACTTCACTAAACAAGAAAATCCTTTCAAAGTAACCGTTTGAAGCAAGCCAAAGGACAGGGAAAACCATAGACTTATTTGGACAAACTTTTACTAAAGCACACTTTTCAGACAACAATCCAGTAATCTAAAGACTACTTTCAAAAGGGAGAAAACATATAAGAGAACAAAGGGTAGCCTAAGATCAGGTAAGAACTTTGAATCTATCCTGCTTTTGAAATACTCCAAAAAGAAACTTTCAAACAACTTTTAAAGACATGACCAGAGGATAGGCCTAACCATAGACTTCCCTGGTTTAGACTCTACTTAGCATGCAATGAAAATATCATTCAAGAACAATGTTTCAAGTTTTACACAACAAGACATGGGCTCACCAACATTCCTTGACTGGTTATACTCTATTGAATCATTCCCAAATTAACTGTTAGAAGAAAACATAGAGATAAATCTTTCAGACAGAAATAGGGTACTTTGCAGTAAATCCTACTCTAAATTTTCTATTCTTTATCAGAGAAAATGGACAGCATGAAAAACATGAGAAAAAAAAACAAATACAATGAGGAATAACATCACCATTAACATAGACAGGGATCCCTGAATCATCTTGTATTATTGATGTTCAAACCGATTACATTCTTTCCTTCCAATAGGTCTTTGTCTCTAACTTCTCTTCTCGACCTAATTCTCTTCTCGACCTAGTATTCTTCAACTTCTTCAATTACATCATAGCACTTCATAAACCTACAAACTATTTACACTTGATAATAATTCATCTAACAATCAACAACCATTACAATGTGTTGGCAATATGATGCAGAGTGTTGTCCTTGATGGCAACCCACTGAATGAAGATGAAGACATGCGACTGTTGACATGTGTTGTCCTTGATGGCAAACCACCTGATGAAGTTATTCTTGACTTGATGGACTTGGTAAATGATGTAAATCTAATATGAAATGATGTTTTTTAGAAATATGATGCTGAGTGTTGTCCTCGAATGGAAACCCACTTGATGAAGATGATGGCAACTTACTTGATGAAGTTGTGCTTGATAGAATATGTCTTGATGAACTAAATATGATGTATCTACAGTGAGTACAGAAGGCAATGAAGAAAGGAATTCAGCATGTGCTAAATCTATGGTGAAAAGAGTATGTCTCAAGGCATACGTGGATCTGTCTAGGATAAGTCGCGTATGCACGCGGGAAACAACGTGCCAAGTAGCGTATGGGAAAAAGCGCTCATAAAGTGCAAAACCAGGGGTAACCACCATGGTATTGACCCATTTTATTGGGTAATGATTCGTCTAAATGACCCCATCCAGGAATACCATCGGAAGTAATGTGGTTTTGGCTCATGGTATTGAAAAAGGGTAAACCTATATAAAGAGAAGAAATTCATTGTGCAAATCATGAGTGTGGGTGCAAGATGTCTGAGCTTGAATGAATACTTCTCTCTGAAGTAGATCTGAATGGAAAGGGTTACAATTGAATGATAAATCTGAATGTATGATGCACCAATGATGAAGAAGGGGATCTAGATCTGAAATGTACTTGTATTTGCTAGATCTGTTTATGGAATGATTAGATCTGAGATGAGGTGAACATCTGTCTGAAGTAAAGGGTAAAAATATGTGTGATGTATCTGTTCTGAATAATTTCCATGACCTAAATGTCTGAAGAACCATACGCTTGTTTGCCGCAGAGGAAGCGCGTATATACGCGGCTTCGCTGAAGAGAAAGCGTGTATGCTCAATGAAATTAGATCTGTAATATGTACAGAAGTATACGTTGGTTTATGTGAATGGAAGTGCGTATATACGCGACATCAATGAAAGGAAAGCGCATATGCAAACTAGGGTTTGCTGAAGTCTGTGGTAAGAAATGTCTGATCTGTTCTGCTGGTTTACTGATATCTGACAGTGAGTTATATGTATCAGTTTCATGTTTGACTGTGCTTAAAAGTATGGAGTGGGTCCAGTCTGAAAATATGATGAAACGTGGCCTGCAAGTTGTGTTCTAAAGGAAGCTTTGGATCCGGTGTGAAAATTGATGAAACGTGGGAATCCAAGTCTTGAGGGTTGCTGTGGAAACCACAGTCCGGGGGGTTGAAGCTCCCTTCCAGGTGAGGCTGGTAAACGAGTCAGGGGGTCGTAGCTCCCTTCCAGGTGAGGCTGGTAAACGAGTCAGGGGGTCGTAGCTCCCTTCCAGGAGAGGCTGGTAAACGAGCGCAGGTGGGTGCCTGCGTGCTGGTCAAGTCTGCGCCAGCACATATGTTGTAAGATGTTTTCCTCTATAATAAAATATTGAAGGCTGAGCAACTGCAGCGGTGGTTTTCTCCCGACTTGGGTTTCCACCTAAAAATCCTGGTGTTCATGTGTGATGCTTTGTGTGATGGTTTATTTTGTTGTTACTACACATGTTTACTGTTAACATAACATCAGATGAATGAATAGTGCAAAGAACTAAGTTAATAAATATCTGCATATTTAGATCTCTGCTAATACGCGAGTTGTATGAAGGATATCTGCGTGTATACGCGAGTTTACTAAAGGAAAGTAGCGTATGGGTTTTAGAGAGTGAAAAAGTAAAAAGTTTTGAATTTGCAGTAAATACTGATTCACCCCCCCTCTCAGTATTTTTCCCAACAATTGGTATCAGAGCAGGTCCTTCTGCAGAAGCTTGATCGCTTGAAGGAGATCCGTCGCAATGGGAAGTCTTGAAGGAGTAATGTCTATAAAGCCACCTCTATTCAATGGAAGCAATCTGATATTCTGGAAGGTACGAACAAAAGCATATCTGCAAAGTCTTGGTGCAGATGTATGGGCAATCGTGGAAGAAGGTTATCAATACCCGGCAAGTATTCCTACCGATGCAGCAGAAAGGAAGAAGTATGAAATCAATGCCAAAGCGGTAAATGTCTTATTGGGAAGCACGTATGAACCAGAATTTGCTAAAGTGATGCAGCTACATTCAGAAAAAGAAATATGGGACAAAATCATTCTAAGCTATGAAGGAGACACAAAGGTAAAAAGTGCAAAACTCCAAACTCTTAGAATTGAATATGAAAATTTGAAGATGCATAGTGATGAGAGTATTGCCCATTTCTTCTTACTTCTGGATGATATTGTAAATTGAATGAGAAATTTGGGTGAAACCATAACTGATACTACTTTGGTGGAAAAAGTCTTAAGATCCTTGACTTCAAAATTTGACTCTAAAGTTTCAGCTATTGAAGAAAGGCAAGATCTGCAAACTCTTACTATTGTTCAATTACATGGTATTCTGACTGCTTTTGAAATGAGACAAGGAGGTCCATCTCAAATCAAAGAAGTTGTTTTTAAAGTATCTGCAAGAGGAAAAGAAAAGGAATTTGTCAAAGAATCCAGCTATATATCTGAAGAAGAAGAAGCGAATTTTGTGAGAAAGCTCCAACTAGGTACTGGAAGATTCAAAGGTAAGCTTCCCTTCAAATGTTTTGATTGTGGAAAAGTTGGTCACTATGCTGCTAAATGTCCTTATAGAGAAAAACATGGTAAAGGGAAACAATTTGAAAAAAGGAAGAGTTATTATGCAAATGAAGATGATGATGAAGTGTCCAGTGAAGATGAAGAAGATTATGACCATGATCTGAAAGTACTCATGGAAAAGAAGCAAAAGAAGAAGGCTACTCGAAACAAGAAGATATCTCAGAAAACATGTATAGTAGAAATTGAAGAAGATGAATCAGATAGTGATTGGGGTCCTTTGAATAATCTTCTTTGTGCAAACAATAGTGAAGATAGTGAAAGTAAAGTTGTGGATCTAGAAGAAGCTCTCAAGGTTAAAGTTGAAGAACTACAAATTTCATCTAAGACGCAAGAATCTATCAACAAAGAGATGATCTCTCAAATGGAAAAACAAATAGAAATGCTGAATGGACAGGTGGACAAGTATCAAAGGTTTCATAATTATGCATCCAATCGAATTAAAGAACTAGAAGCAGAAATCAACGATCTAAATGCAAATCTCGAAAAATCAAGCAAGAAGAATGAAGGACTTGAAGCTGCAATCATCTCTCTGCAAGCAGATCTTGAAGCATCAAGTAAGAAGAATGAGGAACCTCTACAATCATTTGAAAAGAAAGGCCTTGAAGCAGAAATCATCTCTCTCAAAGAAGATCTAGAAAAATCAAATAAGAAGAATGAAGAGCTGCAACAAACATGTGAAGAAAATGAAAATTGGTTGAAAGAAGAGATTCTAAATCTGAAGGATCAAGTAGAAGATGGAAGAAGGAAAGAAGAAAGATTGACGAAGCAATGTCAAGCCTTGGAGGTTGAGGTAAACATTCTCAAAGGTAAATTAGAAGAAAAGGTTAAACTTTTGAGGTTTCAAGATAGTACTAATATTTTGGACAATATTATGAGTAATCAAAGGTCTCCTGCTATCAAACTTGGTCTTGGTTTCCATGAAACTGTTAAAGGAGAATCTAGCTCACAAGGAAGTGCAAAAAATTCAGAGGATGTCAATACTAAACCTGAAGTGTTGAAAGAGACAAAAGATCAACCAACAATCATGAATTCTCAAAGGAATTCATTCAAGAACGTTGAATGTTTTAAATGTCATAATTATGGGCATGTTGTAGCAAATTGCAGAAGCAGAACAATTCAGCCACAAACAAACAGATTCTACTCAGAAAGGTACTCTGGTAGCTTCAAGGGATATTGTTTTTCATGTAACAAGTATGGACATAAAGCAGCCGATTGTAAAAGGAGGAAGATTAGAAATACTCATTATGATTCTTATGCTTATTTCTCTGGACACATGAGATGTTATTCTTGTAACAAGTATGGACATGTAGAAAAGGAATGCGGGTTGAACAGATATGAGAAATTGGATAACTTCCAGCACACAAATAGAAAGTTCAAACAAATCTGGAAAAAGATGGAGGACCGATCAGAAACGTAGGGAATTTTGACCCTACTGCAGTCATCCGCTTCTGAAGCTTACTTCTCTGATTGACTGCAGGAATGATGTGGGATACATTATGATATTTAGTAATGTATCGTCACAGGGGGAGCAATGTATGATGTCTCTCATGATTGATTTGATTATTCTGGTTATATGTATTTCTGACAGAGCATCTGATATGAAGAAGACAGGTACAGGAAGTACAAGTTTAGGGGGAGATGAAGGAATGTGAAAATTTCTATGCTTCACTTTCCATACGCGGGTTCTATGAACAAAAGTCGCGTATACACGCGAGTTCCAGCAGACACAGTCGCGTATGCATTGATGATAAGAGAATTTATATGATAGCTGAAGATCTGGAGCAGAGGTTCAGGGGGAGCATCAGTCTGACTGTTAATAACTGTATTATTGACTCAATATTAGCTTAGTTTCTCAGTTCTAAATAATGATGATATGATACATGGTTTCTTATGTTGAAGATTGTGGATGAGTCCTGTTTGCTTTTTGATGAAGAGTATTCATTGTTGAGATGAAAGTCTTATAATTCGGAGATAAGGGCAGTTCATGCAGAGATTTTTGCTGATGACTTACTGATGAATGTATTCAGGTTGCACAAGTTAAGAAGGAGCACTGGTTCAGGGGGAGCAGCAAGTTGAATACTAATGATTGCATTGTTGGCAATATGACTGCTTATTCTTTGGTTTTTGTGATACTCATGCTCAAATGATGATGACTTGGTATATGATTTATTATGATGAGATTTTGATCCCTGGTTACTGAAAAGTATCTTTTGTGCTCACACATGGATGAGTTGGAAGTCGTTTGATTCAGAAATAAATCATGCAGAGTTTGTTACTATGGTTGAGATCTTTTGCCTACATATGTTACTTCATGTTAAATCTTGAAGATCTTGATGATATTGGACCACATGGATGATTGCTTGACACATATTTGAAGATGTTGTTCTGGTATGATAATCTCTCTTGGAAATATTGTATTGATGCTGCAAAGAATCTGAAGGCTTGGTTACTAATGTGCTTATGCTACAACCATTGGATGACGCTTGAAGACTCAACTACATTGTTCTATCCATCTGTAGTCTAGGGAAGCATTCAAATATCTCAGAAAGAAGCTGAACACTGTCTTTTTCTCACAAAGGATCAGATCTGGTTAAAAGATAGAAGATGGCTTTGGATACGCGGCTTTCCTGAAACACAGTCGCGTATATACGCGAGTTCATGCACAGAAAACCGCGTATGTCTGTTTGCTGACAATTTTCTGTTTGGAGTCAGCTCTCTTCAGTACAGCTGCAGTGCTATTTGGTATCTCTGATACTGTTTGGTATAACTGGTGGTGTTCCAGTTCTCATAATTATTTTCTAATGTTTTGATAAAGATGCGTTGATGATTTGTTGGTAAAAGTGTTCAGGATGCACAAACTAAGGGCGAGCCTTTGTCATATGGAAAGGATGCTTGGATGCACAGATTCAGGGGGAGCATTAGCTTTGCTGAGTATAATGCATTGTTGGCATTATGATGGTTCTAGAATATTTTTTCTTTCTTGAGGTCTTTCTGGTGTTGGTCTTAAAGTTATATTTGTAGTTTGATGAAAAGGTCATGTAGAGATCCATGATGTAAAATTGTAATATTCAGTCATGTAAGGACTTGATAAATTTGTAAACCCACTTGGTTGGGTAGCTGAGTCAAATTTTGTAAACCCACTTGGTTGGGTAGCTGAGCCAAATTTTGTAAACCCACTTGGTTGGGTAGCTGAGTCAAATTTGTAAACCCACTTGGTTGGGTAGTTAAGTCTCATATGTAAATCCACTTGGATGGATCTTTGATGTAAGTATGAGTCATTGGTGATAGGAAATTCATAGAGTCATGTACTTCATTGGAAAATATGTTTGAAGATTCAGCATGAACTCAGGGGGAGCTTGGTCACTTCAGTATATATCAGATCTGCAGAACGCTTCTTCTACATGAGGAGAAAAGGGGAAGAGTATGTTGGTTTTGATCCACCCTTTGCCCTTCATGTCAAAGGGGGAGAGTGACATGGTGTTTGAATGAAGAGAAAGAATGGTGTCAAAATGGGGAATGTGACATGGTGTCATTGTATTCTTAATGTACCTATCTGTTGTGGTAACCAAACACCATCGTGGTTGCCATCAAGTCCAAAGGGGGAGATTGTTGGAAATATGATACAGAGTGTTGTCCTTGATGGCAACCCACTGAATGAAGATGAAGACATGAGACAGTTGACATGTGTTGTCCTGGATGGCAAACCACCTGATGAAGTTTGTCTTGACCTGATGGACTTGGTAAATGATGTAAATCTAATATGAAATGATGTTTGTTAGCAATATGATGCTGAGTGTTGTCCTTGAATGGCAACCCACTTGATGAAGATGATGACAACTTACTTGATGAAGTTGTGCTTGATAGAATATGTCTTGATGAACTAAATCTGATGTATCTACAGTGAGTATAGAAGGCAATGAAGAAAGGAATTCAGCATGTGATAAATCTATGGTGAAAAAAGTATGTCTCAAGGAATACGTGGATCTGTCTAGGAGAAGTCGCGTATGCACGCGGGAAACAACGTTCCAAGTCGTGTATGGGCAAAAGCGCTCATAAAGTGCAAAACCAGGGGTAACCACCATGGTATTGACCCATTGTATTGGGTAATGATTCGTCTAAATGACCCCGTCCAGGAATACCATTGGAAGTAATGTGGTTTTGGCTCATGGTATTGAAAAAGGGTAAACCTATATAAGGAGAAGAATTTCATTGTGCAAAGTATGAGTGTGGGTGCAAGATGTCTGAGCTTGAATGAATACTTCTCTCTGAAGTAGATCTGAATGGAAAGGGTTACAGTTGAATGATAGATCTGAATGTATGATGCACCAATGATGAAGAAGGGGATCTAGATCTGAAATGTACTTGTATTTGCTAGATCTGTTTATGGAATGATTAGATCTGTGATGAAATAGAACATGCATGCGAAGTAAAGAGGTAAAAATACGTGTGATGTATATGTTAGAAGGTGCAATGACCTAAATGCGAAGAACCATACGCTTGTTTTCACATGACGCGTATATCTGCGGCTTATTTGAAAGAGAATGCGTATGCGGGTTGAAGTGAATCATGTGTATATGAAGTATCTGTTTGGTTTATGTGAAAGGAAAGCGCGTATGCAAATAGGGTTTTTTGAAGTACGTAGTAGAAATGTCGTACGGTACTATTTGGTTTTCTTGATATACGTCGGTAGAGTTATATGTATCGGTTTCATGTTTGCATGGTTGGGTGTGCTTAAAAGTATGGAGTGGGTCGATCACGAAAATATGATGAAGCGTGGCCTGCAAGTTGTGTTCTAAAGGAAGCTTTGGATCCGGTGTGAAAATTGATGAAACGTGGTCCATAGAGTCTTTGAGGTTGTAGCCTTGATCGAGGGGGTTGAAGCTCCTTCCGGAGTGAGGGCTGGTAAGCGAGAGTAAGGGGGTAGTGGCTCCTTCGGTGAAATTTGGTAAAGCGAGGAAGCGAGGGGGTTGGAGCTCCCTTCCAGGAGAGGCTGGTAAACGAGCGCAGGTGGGTGCCTGCGTGCTGGTAGGAGTCTGCACCAGCACATATGTTGTAAGATGTTTTCTCTATAATAAAATATTGAAGGCTGAGCAACTGCAGCGGTGGTTTTCTCCCGACTTGGGTTTCCACCTAAAAATCCTGGTGTTCATATATGATGCTTTGTGTGATGGTTATTCTGTTGTTACTACACATGTTTACTGTTTACCTAACATCAGATGAATGAATATTGCAATGAACTAAGTTAATAAATATCTGCATATTTATATCTCTGCTAATACGCGAGTTGTATGAAGGATATCCGCGTGTATACGCGATTTTAATAAAGGAAAGTAGCATATGGGTTTAGAAATTGAAAAAGTAAGGTTTTGAATTTGTAGTAAATGCGGTTCATTTTACCTCTCTGATGTTTTCCCAACACAATGTACTCCTCATGGAGTTTTTATAGATGAATGAGAAGGTGAAGTGAAAGAAAGGATTCTAATTTGTTCATTTAAGACAGAGTAAATTCTTCTCGATCTTAGGGAATTTACATAACCCAAGGTGATGTTTTAACTCTATTAAATGAATGTTTTATTAACTTCTGAGCTACTTAGTCACTTTGTTGACTTTTAGGCAGATTTGGTAGGCTGGAAATAACTTTCGAGATGTCTTTGTAAAATATCTTTGACTGTGCATTCAATTTGTATTCTTTTGAGGCAAAATAGGATTGTAGGTGGAATTTTTAGTCTTTGGAGGAGTGAATAGCCTTAATGATCTGGAAATTAAGGCTATCTTTCACTGATCTGTCTCTAATTTAACACTTATTAGGCCTCTGATATCTTCTTTAAGACCTTCCTAATCATCCTTAGCTTTTTGTCCTTTCTGCTGACTGTTTTACCTTTAATTAATTTATCTTCTAGCTGTGCTTTATCCTTGTAAATATGTTGATTAAGATTTGATCTTCAGGCTTTATGCTTAACCTTTAACTTTAAATATCTTTACATTGACCTTCACTGTTTTCTTTGATTTTATGTATAGGTGCCTTTGGCGCGCTGGAGGTTTTGATTGAATAACCAATGCCCATGATGCATCGATTAAACTTGGAGATTAACCCCTTTTGTTACCTTTCTAAATTTGATTAGGCCTTTTAGGATCATCACCCTCGGCTTCTTTGTCACTTTGCTTGACTGTGGGATGACCTTAATATCTTCAACACCATTAAACTTGCACATAACAAAAAAATTGTCATAAAAACCTGCATTTACTTGGTTAAACTGCTTCATGGAGGCTCGAGGTGGTGGAAGAGTAGGCTAGAGGAGGATGAATGGAGAGGAGGTGAAAAAAAACCCATGGCGGAAGGCAGAACCAGGGTTTAATTCAAATTATGGTGGGAAATAATGGTAGGTGGTTTTGTAGGAAACCACGAGTGGTTTTTGCACAAGGTCAAGGTGGTAAGTAGTTTGGGACTGATCAAACGCGATACAGTATGGTGGCTGATGCGTGTCCCACCGAAAACCACCGATTTCTCGTTAAAGTTGCGGGTTGGGAGGCTTTGGGAGATTGGGCGCGAAATGTGGTTTAGACCGTCCGATTTGGGAGAAGCAGATCAATGGCTACAATTGAGTGCGATGGTTCAAGAGTTGTCCGATAGAAGGATGGTGGTGCCTGACGGATGCATCAACAATTTCGTCATTTATCAGAATGGGTTGGTCGGGGGGGTGAAATGGTGAGGTTAAGTGGGAGTCGTTGGATCATGAGGATCAACGGTTAGGATTTGTTCCGAAGGGACTACAAGAGCGCGAAGGACGATAGAAGGTGGAGGGCGTAGAAAAGAGATCGAGCAGATTGGATGCAGGAATCATGTGCGAGATTACTTTGGAAACACAAAGGCGCATAGTGAACGATGAGTCAAAGAGAGACTAAGGCTAGAGGAGGAATGGTCTGTAGTAGGTAGATAGGGCCAAGGGAGTTTGGAAAACAAGGGCTTAGGGACAGCGAGTGGTCGCGGGTCTCGGGTCATATGAAGAAAGGGGTGGAGGGCTTAAGCCCTAAGGGGATTAAGGCCTGTTTTTAATATAAAAGAGCATAATAAGGCCTAAAATGGGCTTTTTGGGCCTTTTTGAGGTTTCCGATAGGTAAATAGGGATGTTTTAAACCATAAAAAAGGGTTTTATAGGTTTAAAGGGTTTTTAGGAGAAAATGAGGGTAGATGAGGGAGAAAAGGGGATTTTTAGGGGAATAAGATGAATGTTTAGGATAAGTAGAAATGAGTGGAAAATGGGTGGAATCAGGTTTATAAAATAAACTGATGGGTAAGGGCTTGAAAACAGTCCCTTTGGTATCTTGGCAAGATAACTTAGAAAGGATTTGATGAATACTTCAGTGGAGTGATTCTTTGGAAATAATAAACAGAGAGAGGTTTCAAGAACTCACAAGATTTTCAAAAAAAATTGTTTCTTGAAAGTTGAAAGACTTATTTAGCCATCATAAGGTATAACCGAAAATTATAGATGGATAACAGTGGCTCCACTTGGGGAGGGCAGCTCCATGGAGGTGTCAAGAACCTCAGAGATAAATCTATGGAAAGAAGACCTGTGCCTTTGCACCTTGACATTCCTCTTTCTTCTTGGATCATGCTGCTTAAAAAGATGATCAATATTTATATCAACAAAAACTTTCTCCCAAATAACTACCTACACAGCCTACTTATCCTAACATTGTTTCCTCAGTAGGTGCACTTGGACTTGTAAACCTTTGTAACATCAATTTATTCTTTTATTTTGAAAGCAGAAAACTAATCTATTTCTACTCTTATTTCTTCTATGAGTTCAGATTAAAAAGTTGAACTCGGTAATTCTCTACCTAACTATCTATCTGTCAAGATTGAGATGTTTGACAGATTTTCATTCTCTATATTCTAAAACAGAAATTTAAAACATAGTCAGACCAGGATTAGACAGTCTGAATTGCTATGGTGTCTATGGCTGTATGTACAAGCTTGCACATAGACTTTATTTGCAGAAAATTAAAACAAAATTATGAAGGCTTAAGATCAGAAAATTATGTATCATCCTTCTTTCTTTTCTAGCTCTGATTTTGATCTTTTTAGAGCCATATTTTTCTTTCTTTTGATTCTTTGGTTTAGATTTTGAGCATGTTTGAACTATTTTTTCTTCTATCCTAATCTATTCTATTGATAAGCCAAGATTAAACAGTTGGAAAATCTCCTTCACTAACTTATTAGCAGTATATTTAAATTTATCTAGTCATGATTAGGCTGTATGACCAAATAACAGTTTTCTTTTAAAGTAGTGGCATTTAAGCTTGCACACTTTCAGATTTCCTTTCTTTTTTTGGTATGGGGTTGTACTTTTCTTTTTTTATTCTGCCCTCTTTTCTCTTTCTCTATTGTTTTTTTATTTTCCTTTCAAATTTTCTTTCAAGCAATGTTATTTACAATGAATAATAAAAGAACTATGAACAAAAACCTTAACAAAAATAATGTTTGAGCATCCTGCCATTGACAGGACCTCCAAAAAGTTTAGCTCCATCCATCTCTTGAAGAAAAAATGCATTATCTCCTATAGTAGATTGAATGAGATAAGGGCCCTTCCATAAATTTTCAGACTTCCCATGTTTTCCCTTATCTTCTTTTCTAGAATCCCATTTCAAAACTTTGTCACCAATTTTAAAATCATTTTCCTTTGTTCTTTTATCAAACAGCTTCTTGATGTTTTCTTCTACTTGTTGTACTCTTTTGCAGACTTCCTCTCTGGTTTGCTGTATTTGTACAGTTTGGTTTATTCTTTTTGTCATATCATTTTCTTTAAACTGCACTTCCTAGATCAACTTCATGACTACCACTCCTAGACTGGTTGGAAATATTGCATCTGCTCCATAAACTAGCAGATAAGGGGACATTCCAATTGACATTTTGACTGTCAATCTGTCTGCCCAAAGTGGATGTACTATCTTATTGTGCCATGATTTATTATTCTCTTCCAGCAACTTCTTGATAATGTTTACCAAACTATTGTTTGAGGATTCCGCAAGTCCATTACCTTGAGGGTAATAAGTTGTGGAATGGCCCAATGTAATCTGATATTTGTAACAGAAATCAACCATATTTTTGGATCTAAAGGCAGCAGCATTATCAGTGATAATCTTCCTAGGACAGCCAAACCTAGACAATATATGGTTTTCAGGGAATGAAATGATGACGAAGTCTGTGGCATTCCTAGAAGGGATGGCTTCTATCCATTTGGTAAAGTAGTCTATTGCTGTGAGGATCCATTTATGTTGGGCAGATGAGGTAGGATATATTTCCCTAATGAAGTCTAGACCCCACTATTGAAAAGGAGCTTTAACAGTGATTGGTTGTAGAGGTAAGGGAAGCAACTTTATTTTGCCTTCAAATATTTGACATTTATGACAGACAATTATCATTTTATGGAAATATTGAAAGAGAGTGGGCCAGTAATAACTAGCTCTGAGGAATTTTTTCACTGTAGTCTTCCAGTAGAGGTAGCCTCCACATTCTCCTTCATGAAACTCGTGCTTGATCTTATTTGCATCATTCTCAAGCAAACATTTAAGCAATAATCCACTAGCATTTTTCCAATATAGGCATTTATCTAAAATGCAGTAACTTACAACTTTTAAATTTAAAAATATTGCCTTTGTTTTAGACGAACCAAGAGGGGTATTAAGATTGAGAAAAACATACAAAATATCGGCATACCAAGATGAATTCGGAAAATTATCTTCAATAATTGGAGCCGCCAACTCCTCCTGTTCATCTAATGCATTAAACATGTTTATATCAAGAGCTTGAAAGTTGGACTCAGCCATAATTTTTGCTATTCCTTGACCTTTTATGAGCTTAGTGGGCTTGATTTCTAAGTCATGTTCTAAAATTACAGCAATCCACTTTCCTCTTTTTCCATCTGGATCTTGTGTTAAAATGTCTTTTACTACTGAATGAGACACAAATGTTATGATGTGGGAATGCAAAATGTAAAATCTGAAGTCTTTTAAGGCTTTGACCAAGGCAAAGTCTTGTTTTTCCATTATATTTTACTTCAAAGGTGCATCTCTTAATACCTTGCTGAAAAATGCAATTGGTTGCTCTTGTCCCTTCATGTTTTTCTATAACAGGACAACAACCACTGTATGTTCTGATGCAAATGAAAATATGAAGAAATCCTTTGTAAAATAAGGACTGATAAGAACTGGTGTTTTGGTTAGTGCTTGTTTTACCAGCTCAAATTATTTATTTAATTCTAAGGTCCATTTAACTCCTTCTTCTCTTTTAAGAATTTTTGTCATGTTTCTAAGGAGTTCATTATGAACCTTCTCAAGAAATTAATCTTTCCAATGAAAGATTGAAGTTCCTTGATGTTTCTATGATGGTTGATTTGAAAAATACCATCGATCCTCTTTGGGTCTATCCTTATTCCCTCTTCTGATATGATGTGTCCAATAATTTTACCTTCTTGGAGACCGAACAATGTTTTCTTTGGATTTAAGAACAACCCATATTTTATGCATTTCTCAAAGACTTTTCTCAAGTGTATTAGGTGCTCTTCATCTATTTTAGAATAGACAGTGATATCATCAAGGTAAATCACAATGAAGTAACCTATTTATTCTGAGAATGCTATATCCATGGCTCTCTGGAATGTGGCACCAGCATTCATTAAACCAAAAGACATTTTCACATACATGAAAGTGCCCCAGGGAGTATTAAAGGTTGTTTTCAATTGATCATCAGGGTGCACTTATACTTGCTTGTATCCTAAAAATCCATCTAGCAAAGAAATTCTTCTAGCACCAACTACCCTTTGTAAGATATGATCCATTTTGGGCAAGGGATAGTTGTCCTTCAATGAGGCTTTATTTAAGTTTCTGAAATCAATATAAAGCCTTATTTCTCCTGTTTTCTTCCTAACTGATACAAGATTAGATACCCACTCTGAGTATCTCACAGGGACAATAATTCCAGCATGATACATTTTTCTAATTTCTTTCTCAACCAGAGGTAACTGAACAGGGTTGATTCTGCGCAATTTTTGTCTAAAAGGCTTTTGGTTTTCTTTGAGCGGTATCTTATGCTGGATTATTTTTGTATAATATGATTTTAGATATTCATAAGATAGTTCCCATGTTTTGGCAAGGTTGGAAATACAAAAAGATGAGACAACATAAAACCACTTTCATACCTCAGGATCTAGCCCTCCTGGGTCCAGAGAGGGATCTCTCTATGACATTCAAAGTATATATGTCTTTGAAGCTCAATGTTAAGATATTAGGCTAGTTATATGGCTCGGGGTTTGTTTGTTAGATTTATTTGATTTGGTTGTTGGTTATCAGGAAAGAAGGGTTCAATGTAATACAAAGATGAGAAAAGAGGGATAAGGCAGAGGTGAAGTATTCCAGGAATTATTCAAAACCATTGGGCAATGGATTCAGGAAAGGATTTGCTTACTATCCAATGTGCAAGCTTTCAATTGGGCTAGTCATCTAAAACATAGGATCTTTAAAGATTATCAGGTGATATGGGATGATAAGAGGGAGGAGATAACATGGTATCTTCGTAGCACAAAGTTAAAGACTGTCGCACAAGGATCCTAGTGGACAGGGCTAACTCTAATTCCCAGTGTTCCCAAATCTTCCAACTAAATCCATAACAAGAAACATCTAAGAACAGATACATTTAATTCATACATCAAAGAGCAGGAAATAACATCCACTACACTGGTTAAATTATCTGGAATCAATTCTTAGATAACACATTTAGAAGAAAAACATCAATGGCAAGGAGAGCAGAAACATAGGGTACCTAAAAAGGGTAAATCCTATGCCAATATTTTGATGCAAGCAAGTAGAAATGAAATGAAATGAATATTAACACAGATAAAGGAAAACATCACCGCTGCTTTAGATCAGGATCCAAAGAGATGTGCTTGTCATCTTAAACAGCAATACCATTCAAGTACAACATTGCCAATAGCTGAATAATCAGTCTGAGATCATATTCCTCAGCCTATCTTACAACTTTACACAGAGACTGTGTCTCAAAAGAAACTACTTGTAATTCTCTGATAACTTATCAACAACCTTTACAATGAGTTTCTTCATGGATTTATAGCTCCAGAGGAGTAGAGAAGGTAGGTGAAGAACTAAATGCAACATTAAAAACTTCAGAAGAGGAAGAAGGCCGAAGATCACTCTGTATAAATTATGTGCATTAATCTGGGACACCCTTGGGTGAAAGAGTGGTCTTCGTTAGGTTTCCATTAACTCCAGGTATGTCTCTGATGTACTTTGGATGCAGTGCTCTGTAGCACTTATGGTGATCTAAACAAAATAAATCAATGATTCAAGTCTGCCATGCTGTGTAACTAATACTACTGATATCATAGGACTGCTGTCAGGGTGGGAAATCCTTTAGGAACACGATATAGAATAAAAGTTGTATGGGCATTCTGTCCTTTATGGGGAAAACATTCTGCTGGTGTAGAAACCCTGACACACTGATTTTCATGTTGTACCTTCTGCGTGATCCATGGGTCTTCAATCTGATTCTTTACCTTTAAATCTCTGAACATAAGGCTTATATATCTTCATTTGCGTGCCTTAAGCTCTCTGCTGCTTAATTTAAATCTTTGACTGTGAAATCTGTGTGTTAATGGTGCCGGGACATTTCACAGAGTAATACCCTGGTCCTTTAATGCAAGTCCTGTCGTAGGACCTCCTCGGGTTTTCTTCATGATTTCTGCCTCTGCACACGGTCTTTTCCTGTGTTTTCTGTCATTCTGACAGCGGGTGCAAATAATGGCGGCTTTCACCACCTCAAAACCCTGCAAAACAGAAAACTTGTTATGAAATCCATGAATGGGGGTAATGGATTCAGTGCGGATGATGAAAATGGTCGTGCAGCTGGTGAAATGGTGGAACAATGCAGAGGAATGATTGAGGGAAACCTTGGTGAAGGTTGGCGGAGCGCAGAGGAAATTTAAATGAAAAAACCTTAACAAACTCGACCTTTGAACAAATATATGCAATGGGATGGGTGGATGTACGGTGGATACACGTGGGGGTGATGTGGCGGGACTGGGAGATGGCAGGGCAATTAAATCTGGAATGTCCGATCTCAGCGGAGATCGACGGAGGAAAACACGTCAGAGGGCGATGGACTGTGGGCCAGGGGTACGGTGACCATGGATTAAACCCCGCGCAACTCTGTGGAACGACGACCGTTGGATGAGGCGCCCCAGATTGGACGGCTGATATGCATATCGCTTTGTATCCCATGCCAAATGTTAACGCACGATGAGCAAGCGGTTTTGGAATAGTGTCGCTGCCATGCGTCGCGCGATGAGTGGAATCACTGGGCAATGGGAAAATACCGCCTACCGCCCAAAAGTGGTGCGATAGATACCACCGGGTTTGTGAACAATGTTTTCGGCAGGGACCACCGGGATGGATGTACTGCGGACTATCAGATCTGCGGGTAAATAGATGGCGATGGCGCGATCGGGGCGATGAACGGGGTAGACCACGGGCGCTGCAAAGTTAACACGGACCATCCGATCTGCGCCGATCGATGGTTGATATTGCCTTCGATACCAATTGAGATAAGCACTTTTTTGGTAAGCGCCTGGTTTTGGCACCCAGGTCACAAGGTGGAAGAAAAGCCGAGGGGCCGGACGAAAGGTGCTAGCCCTATTATAATGTTTAAAGTGGGTTTTTGGCCCATTCTAAGTGTATCTCAAGGACTAGGAAGGGGAACGATAGAAGGGAAGACGGGGAAATTGGCCAAACAAAGGGTGGATGTAGGATTTTTAAAAGGAAATTAGGGAGGATTTAGAGGTTGAAAGGAGACTTAGAGGGAAAAAGGGGGGACTTTGTGAAAGGGGGAAAAATGGGTAGAATGGGACATTTTGCAGAGGTACAAGGGGCAAATGAAGGTCTTTTGCGGCACAATTTGCAGCAATCAGTGAGGCTCATAGATTCTATAATAGCAGAGGGAAACAGTCAAAGGCAGGGAACATAAAAGGCTTCTAGGATAATGTCTTTTCAAGGGAAATGCATTCCTTGAAGGCTCCCAAAACAATCTAGCCCCTTGCTTGCTTGTCAAGGAATTCATAAGGGGCTAACAAAGGGCTCCACATGGGGATGGCTTCTTCAAGGAGTCAAGAATTTAAAATGATCTTTGGGTAGGCTAGATGCCTGGGCCGCTTGAGCCATCTTTCTTCTTTGATTTTAGCCGCCATAAATATGATAGATCACATAAAAATTCCCAAATAATCTACCTACCCATTCTACAATCCTAGCATTTTTCTTCTAGGGTGCATTTGAACTAGCAGACCCTTTACATCATTTATTTACAACAATAAATAAACCTATTCTAAATCTACCCTTATTACTCCATGAGACCATATTAGACTGTTGGTCTCATTTGTTTCTCTACCTGATCTAATATCTACTGGGATTAAATTGTCCAGCAGATTTCTTCTCTACATTCTACAACAAAAATTTAAAAATAGTCAAACTAGGATTGTACAGTCTAGTTTGTTGTGGATCCAAGACATAAAAACAGTTCCACATGGACAGAAACTTGCAGGAAACTGAAACAAAACTTTGAAGGCTTGGAATCTAAAGCTGGAAGTATCCTTCTTTCTTTCTTGTGACTCAAGTTTTGGGCATGTTTGAGTCACTTCTTTCCTTCATCTCAGCTCTGATTTTAGGCATGTTAGAGCTGATTTTTCTTTCTTCTTTGCTGGTCCAGATTTTGAGCATGTTAGGACTAGCTGCTTTTCTTTCTTCGGCTCAGGTTTTGAGCATATTAGAGCCAATATTTTATACCTCAGAGGTTCATGTTTTGAGCATGTCTGAACCTCTTTTTTCTCTCTGTTTTTGGAACATTTTCTCTTTTCTTGAAAACACAATTCTGCAATGGTATGTACAATGGAAATGAAAACTGGAAATTGAAAATCAGCAGAAGTAGTGTTTGAGCATCCTACCATTGACAGGACCCCCAAACAGCTCTGTACCATCTAATTCCTATAGGAAGAAGGCATTTGGACCCACAGTGGCCTGGATGATGTATGGACCCTGCCACAAACTATCAAACTTGTTGTGTTTTCCTTTGTCCTCTCTCCTTGAGTCCCACTTCAGAACTTTATCCCCAATTTTGAAATCAGCAGCTTTGGTTCTCTTTTCAAACAAGCTCTTTATGTTTTCCTGAACTTTGACAGCTCTGTTATAAACATCTTCCCTTGTTTGCTGAAGATGAATTGTTGGGTTTATCCTTCTCACCATACTGTCTTTTTCTGTTTGAATCTCTTGGACCAACTTGATTACTGGTACCCCAAGGCTGGTAGGAAATACTGCTTCTGTACCGTAAACAAGCTGAAATGGTGACATGCCAATGTATTTCTTTGTTGTAAGCCTGTCATCCCACAAGGCATGCACCAACTTGTTATGCCATGACTTTTTGTTCTCTTCTAACAGTTTTTTGATGATGGCCACGAGGCTCTTGTTTGATGATTCAGCCAGGCCATTACCTTGTGGGTAATAGGTAGTTGAATGAACAAGCGCTATTTGATACCTGTGACAAAAATCAACCATTTTCTTGGATCCAAAAGCAGCAGCATTATCGGTGATTATTTTCCTTCGGTAGCCAAACCGAGAGAGGATATGACCTTCTAGGAACCTAATGATGACTGAATCTGTGTTGTTCCTAGTAGGTATGGCCTCTATCCACTTAGTGAAGTAGTCTATGGCTGTTAGGATCCATTTGTGTTGCGCAGAAGAAGGAGGGTGGATTTCTCCAATAAAATATAGGCCCCATTGCATAAAAGGACCTTCAACAGTGATGGGTTGTAAAGGGAGGGGAAGGAGTTTTCTCTTGCCTTCGAAACTCTGGAATTTGTGGCAAGAAATTACCATCTTATGGATGTCATTGAAGAGTGTGGGCCAATAATAACCAGACCTGAGTATTTTTTTTGCAGTGGCCTTCCAGTTCAGGTGGCCTCCACACTCTCCAGCATGGAATTCTTTTTCAATATTTTCTTCCTCTGCTTCAGGCAAACATTTAAGCAATAGGCCATTTGGATTTTTCCAGTACAGGTTTTCATTCAAAATGCAGTAGTGTCTGGCTTTTATTTTTATGAATCTGGCCTTAGTCTTTGACAGTTCAGGTGGGGCATTTAGGTTGGTGAGCACATAAAGGATATCGGAGTACCAAGGAGAGTTCTGAAACTTCTCCTCAACAGTGGAATCAGGAAATCCTTCTTGCTCATCCAAGGCAGCTACCATGTTAATTTCAACGGCTTGCAGATTTGATTCAGCCATTAACTTAGCTAAGCCCTGACCTTTGATCAGTCTGGTGGGTTTTATCTCAAGGTCGTATTCTAAGATCACAGCAATCCATTTTCCCCTTTTCCCATCTGGGTCTTGGGACAGAATATCTTTGACTATTATGTTAGGCACATAAGCAATGGTGTGGGAATGCAATATGTACACCCTAAATTCTTTTAAAGCTTTAACAAGAGCGTAGGCCTGTTTTTCCATTATGTTGTATTTCAATGGTGCATCCCTCAGTGCTTTGCTGAAAAAGGAAATTGGTTGTTCCATTCCCTCTGGATTTTTCTGCAGTAAGACTGCAGCCACTGTATGCTCAGAGGCAAATGAAAAGATCAGAAAATCCTTTGAGAAATCAGGGCTAATCAGAACAGGAGCTTGGGTGAGTGCAAGTTTTACTGTTTCAAAAGATTGTTTAGCTCCAACAGTCCATTTAAATCCTTCACCTTTCTTCAGCATGTTAGTCATATTCCTAAGGTGTTCAGCTAGGTTGGGGATAAATCTCCTAAGGAAGTTGATTTTCCCAATGAAGGACTGTAATTCTTTGATGTTTCTCGGGTGTGTGATTTGTAGTATTCCCTCAACTCTTTGTGGGTCTATCCTAATTCCCTTTTCTAATATAATGTGGCCAAGAAGCTTTCCTTCTTGCAGCCCAAATACAGTCTTTTTGGGGTTCAATGATAGACCAAACCTTCTACATTTTTCAAACACTTTCCTCAGATGTTTCAGGTGTTCTTCTTCAGTCTTAGAATAGACTGTTATGTCATCCAAGTAAATAATAATGAAATTCCCTATCTCATCTGAAAAAGCTATATCCATTGCTCTTTGGAAGGTTGCACCAGCGTTTGTCAGTACAAAAGGCATTTTTACATACATAAAGGTGCCCCAAGGAGTGGTAAAATCTGTTTTTAGTTGATCTTCTGGGAGAACTAGTACTTGGTTGTAACCTGAGAAACCATCTAGCAGGGAGATTCTCTTGGAGCCTACTACTTTCTGAAGAATGTGTTCCATTTTTGGCAGAGGGCAGCTGTCTTTGAGTGAGGCTCTACTAAGATTCCTGAAGTCTATACATAATCTGATCTCACCTGTTTTCTTTCTCACAGCCACTAAATTTGAAACCCAATCAGATAACCTTACGGGAACTATTATGCCTGCCTCATACATATTTTTAATCTATTTTTCCACTGGAGGAAACTGTTTTGGATTTATTCTACGAAGTTTCTGCCTGAAGGGTTTCTTATTTTCCTTTAAAGGTATTTTGTGTTGTATGATGCTTGTGTCATAAGATTTTAAGTCTTCGTAGCTCCAGGAAAACACGTTAATAAATTCTTTGAATAGGTCAATGTATTTCTTTTTCATCTCTATGGGTAAGGATTTTTCCAATTTAATCATTTTGGGCTTATCTTTTGTGCCTACATTGCATTCCGCTACGTCAGAGTCCGCGTGTTCTATAGTGGGATTTTTTGCTACATCATCAAAGTCGAAAAGGTATTATAAAGGGGCCAGACCTCGAGGTATGTTCTTATCTTTGGTCTGCAACACCTCTACTTCTTCACTATCTGTGTTTTCACGTTCTGTGATTGAATTTCCAGTTTCTTCATTCAAAGCGTTTATCTCTATGTTTAAAGGTGGTTTTTCCTCATCTGAGGGTTCCTCACTCAGGCAGATATCGCTAGACACAGAGTCTGAGTTAGAGAACTCAAACTCATTCCTGCCTGTCAGGAAATCCTCAATTTTCTTATCCCCCTCGAAAACCTGCCAATATTTTTCATTGTATGGCACCGCAGGCCTGAATTTGGTCTGTATGATGATCTACTGGTCATTTGGAGTTTTAGGGTAGGAACTGGCCAGACAAGCCAATCCGTTTTGCGATGATGTTTTGACTCCTAGGGATGAATACTAATTTGTATTCAACAAATGTTTTCAATATATCTTCGGCATCGTTCCTATACGCCCTCAGCCTAGGGTGCTTGGCTGTGTATTCACCGTTTACCTATTTTATGACCAACTCTGAGTCTCCCCTCACGGCTATTCTACGAGCTCCTATTTTCTTCAATAGATTTAAACCCAGGATAAGGGCCTCATACTCTGCAATATTATTGGCACATTTGAAATGAAAATTGCAGGCATGACTCTCCGCGTAGGAGCTCTCTATGTTACGTAGCCATACTCCAGCCCCTACAGTTCTTCTTGTGCAGGACCCATCGAAACTTATCTCCCACAGGTGTTCACTCTCGTTTTTGTTATCATTTATTTCCCTACAGCTGGGTTCGCCATTACGTTGCATTATAGGGTCTGCACCAGGCTCTGGGATGTTTTGTTCTTCGAGAAATGTATGGGGTTTAGAGAGCTGGCTAGATGGCTATTTACGTTCTGTTTCTTGTCCATTTTGAGCTAAGTTCTCAGTGCATTGTCTACAGATTTCATCGTCGTTTTCTTCCAAATCCAGAGCATCCATTATGTTGAAATCCATAGCCTCTTCGTTTGTATCTCTGCTTTGGGACTCTGACCCTTCCAAGGATTCATCGTTACAAAAGATGAAGGAGTCGAGGTCTGTGTGTACAGAGTATACCGGTGAATTTTCTGGTTTTTCGGGGCTACTAACTAGGAATTTCATCTGTGCCTCCCTATACAGTCTTCTAAGTTGTCCAAAGATAGGAATTGTGGCATATGAGCCATCCATCTGCATTGTACCCTGCAGCTTGGCTCCCCATGATCTTGATAATAACATGCCATACTTGGGTGGCACATCTGCCACCACAACGTCCATGACCATACACTTTGCTGGAATTTGGGTCAAACTCACACACAAATCTTTGATCAGGCCCAGGCATTTTACTCTGCTAGAGTCAAATGAGTATAAATCTTTGTAGGGTCTGGTTATTTCTAGGCCAAGTCTTTCCATGATTACCTTAGGCATTAGGTTGTGAGATTCTCTAGAATCATGCATTGCATTATGGAGAATCTTATCATGGATGTTGAGACTGATATAGAAAGGTGGTACTACCCCTTCCTGAAACTTTCCTTCTATCTTTGGTCCAAAAAGAAGGGCATGCTGATCATCATTTAGGTTTACAGTGTCACTGTTCTCGCCTAAGTTTAACGCTTTCAAAATTTTGCCTTTATATACATCCTGAGTGGCCAGCTCAGAGAGTGGGACAGAGATTTTAATTTTTGCAATCTCACTCTCAAAATTGAAAGTGGACTGACTCTTGGAAATGTTCGACTCTGTTTTGTTTGCCACTGTCTTAGTGGCTGAATTAGTAGGCCGCTCCTCACTATGTATAGGGTTTGGGACTGTTTTATCAGGAGCACTAACTGCAGTGCTAGTGCTACTAGTGGGTTGGTCTTTTTTAACACTCCTTTGGTTGTCTTTTTCTTTGTTCCTCCTAGAAATATCGGCTGCTGATTTGTTACTTTCAGCAGACACTTTAGAAGTTTTCTTAGGCCTTTTCTTGATGGTAACCTCAGAAGCCTTTGTTTTTGAATTGTCTTGACTCTTCTTTCCTCTCATTTCATATTGTTCTCTGACCTGCATCATAGCATTTTCAAATCCTAACCTATAATCCTCAGATTCAAACCATTCTTCATCCCAACATGAGGGAGAAGACTGATCTTCTTCTGTGGAACAGTTATGGATCGAGTTTTCCACTTCAAACATGTTTATTTCATTCCCTTCAGACTCTTCTATGATTCCTTCATCCTCATCAAGAAATTTTTCTTGAAATGGGGGAATGACTTGCTGATCTGATTCTCTTTGTCTGTTGGGAGTATTATTGTTTCTTCTAAAAGTTTGGTTCTGGTTATGATTCTAGTTTTTGTTCTGATTTCTAACTGTGACAACCATTTTCTCCATCATTTGTTGTAGCCTTTCCACATTTTTAGACAATCTATCATAATTTTGGTCAGATGAGGAAGCTACATTGTCATCTCTATATGTTACCCTCTTCTCAGCTCTCAGTCTTGCTCTTTTCTCAATCAAGTTGGCTTCTATATTCACTGCTCCTTTCTGCATGTCTTCCAGTGTGTTGAACTCTTTATCCCTAAGCTGATAGGCCATTTTAGCATCAAATCCTTCAGAGTATTTCGCTAGAGCCATCCCTTGTGGAAGCTTCATATGTGGAGGGAGGGCATTGTAAATGCTGTTAAATCTTGTTGTGTAATCATGGAAACTCTCTCCTATGCTCCTTTTAAGGCTCATGTATTCTGCTAAGAGTTGGCGAGTGTTTGCCCTAACTTCCCATTTGTTTATGAAAGTCTGGTATAAAGCAGGAAGATCATTAATGCTACCCGGAGGTAAGCCTTTAAACCATTTCTTCACATCACCTCCTAAAATCTGGGCGAATATTCTCATCTTGATTGTATCATCATCTATTTCCATGTAGTCAAAAGAATCTTCCATCTTATCTACATGTTGTTGGGTTGTGATGGACTCTTTTGCAGTGAAGTGTGGGATCTTCGATTGATAATCATTGGGTAAGGGCACTAGAGGCTGAGGTAACACCAAAGGAGCATACCAGGCTGCCATGATGATGTTTTGATGAGGTAAAGGATTGACTTGAGCAGCTGGTATTTGGGTGACAGGGACACTAGGACCAGCAGAAGTTTGTTGAGCAGATTTAGGATGAATGAGCCCCAAGTTCTGAATAAAGTGTATGTCAGGGGGTGTAGATGGAGGGG
This sequence comes from Pinus albicaulis, assembly GCA_034641835.2. Lineage (NCBI taxonomy): Eukaryota > Viridiplantae > Streptophyta > Pinopsida > Pinales > Pinaceae > Pinus > Pinus albicaulis. Next base: position 71,278 of record JAXQQM020071092.1, read on the forward strand.
TCTCCTTGTCCCTAATGTGTTTACCACTATGGGATGGTGAACCAGGGAGCTCAAGGTATAGCTGGTCTAGGGCACTGAGTGACCTAGTTCTTGGTAAACTGTTTTGAGGGCCTAGGTCAAAAAATGGGTTTGATAGAGCTGTGAAGTCTTCTGGTGTAGAGTTAGCTCTATAGATATGGCTGGAAATAGTTGATCCTTTATGTGAAGGAGATCCCTTGAGGATGCTCTCAGGATTGTCAACTATTTTAGGTGGGTTTGGTTTAGGGTAAGCTCCTATGTGAACGGTTCTGTAAGCCAGAATGTTTTTCTCCAACATTCTTCTATTGTGGTTGATGTTGTTATGGAGGCTGGTCTCCCAGTGGAGTCTTATGTGAACCAAGATAATCAGCAGACCTACTGATTACCAGTGGAGTCTTTAAATCATTTAGGAATTATGGAGTTGCCAGGTGGAAAGTTTAGGATGTTCTTGGAGGTTACACTATCCACCACAGTGCTTATGAGATGTCCCCTTTCAAGGATATCTTCCAAACACAACAAAATATAACCAGAGATTGACTGGGAGGGAATTTACCAGATATGTCACCTCTGAAAGAGTGTGAGATCTGGAGGCTACCTGGCCCTTTCCAGAATCTGTCTAAGAGTGTGGGAAAACACAACAAATGGTATAGAGGTTGATCTGTGAATAGGAATGTTTAACTACCAACCTAACCAGAGATTGTAGGCTTTATGAGGATTATGATATAGTAAGGTGAGGAAAACTCAGATTTGTTCCCCAGCGAAGTCGCCATTATGTTGGGGTTCCTATGTTTTGGCAAGGTTGGAAATACCAAAAGATGAGACAACATCAAAACCACTTTTAGACCTCAGGATCTAGCCCTCCTGGGTCCAGAGAGGGATCTCTCTATGATATTTCAAAGGTATATGCCTTTGAAGCTCAAGGTTTAAGATGTTAGGCTAGTTATAGGCACAGGGTTTGTTTGTTTGGTTGTTGGTTATCAGGAAAGAAGAATTTCAATGTAAGACCAAGATGAGAAAAGAGGAAAAGGGCAGAGGTGAAGTATTCCAGGGAGCATTCAAAACCATTGGGCAATGGAGTCAGGAAAGGATTTGCTTGCTAATCAATAGGCAGGCTTTCAGTTGGGCTAGTCATCTAAAACGTTGGATCTTAGAGATGATTGTGTGATATGGAATGATAGGAGAGGAGGAGACAACACAGATTCAGAGCACAAATTTAAATACCAGCTGGTCGCACAAGGATCCTAGTGAACAAGGCTAACTCTAATCCCCAGTGTTCCCAAATCTTCCAACTAATCCATAACAAGAAACATCTAAGAACAGATACATTTAATAATACATCAGAGAGTAGGCAATAAAATCCACTACATTGGTTAAATTAACTGAAATAGATTCTTAGGTGACACATTTAGAAGAAAAACATCAATGGCAAGGAGAGCAGAAACATAGGGTACCTAACAAGGGTAAATCCTATGCCAATATTCTGATGCAAGCCAGTGGAAACGAAATGAAATGAATATAAACATAGAGATAGGAAAACATCACTGCTGCTTTAGATTAGGATCCAAAGAAATGTGCTTGTCATATTAAATAGCAATACCAATCAAGTACAACATTTCCAATAGCTGCATACTCAGTCTGAAATCATATTCCTCAGCCTATCTAACACTTTACATAGAGACTGTGTCTCAAAACAAACTACTTGCAATTCTCTGATAACCGATCAAAAACCTTTACAATGAGTTTCTTCATGAATTTATAGCTCCAGAGGAGCAGAGAAGGTAGGTGAAGAACTAAATGCAACATTAAAAACTCCAAAAGATGAAGAAAGGCCGAAGCCCACTATGTTTAAATTCTATGCATTAATCTGGGACACCCTTGGGTGAACGAGTGGCCTTCGTTAGGTTTCCATTAACTCCAGGTATGTCTCTGATGTACTTTGGATGCAGTGCTCTGTAGTACTTCAACTGATCTGATCAAAAATAAATCAATGATTCAAGTCTACCATGCTGTGTAGCTAATGCTACTGATATCGTAGGACTGCTGTGGGGCTAGAAAATCTCTCTTGGACACAATGAATACTGAGACCATAATGTGTACTGTGTCTGTGCTCAGGAAGAAACATTCTGTTGATTTGAAACCCTGATGATATGGTTTTCTGCGTGCTTTACCTTCTATGTGATTCATGACATCGCTGATCTAGTGCTTTTCCTTTAAATCCCTGAACATAAGGCTTATATATCTCCATTCGTGTGCCTTAAGCTCTTTGCTGCTTTAATTTAAATATCTGACTGTGAAATAGGCGTGTTAATGGCGCCGAGACATTTTCTCAGAGTAATACCCTGGCCCTTTAATGAAAGTCTTGTCGTAGGCCCTCCTCAGGCTTTCTTCATTATTTCTGCCTCTGCACACGGTCATTTCCTGTGTTTTCTGTCACTGTGACAGCCAGTGCAAATCATGGCGGCTTTCACCACCTCAAACCCTGTAAAACAAAAAACTTGTTAAGAAAACAATGAATGGGGTGGTGGACGCAGTGTGGATGATGAAAATGGTCGTGCGGCTGGTGAGACGGCGGAACAATGCAGAGGAATGATGGAGGGTAGCATTAGTGAAGGTTGGCGGAGCGCAGAGGAAATTTAAATGAAAAACCTTAACAAACCCGACCTTTGAATCAAATATATGCAATGGGATGGGCAGATGTATGGTGGATACACGTGGGGGTGACATGGCGGGACCGAGCGATGGTGGAAAGGTCAACAGTGGGGAAAAAAATCTGGACCGTCAGATCTCAAAGGAGATCGACAGTTGAAAATGCAGCGGGGGGTGACGAACGGTGGGCCAGGAGTATGGTGACCTTGGATTAAACCCCGCGCAACTTTGTGGAAGAAAGACCATTGGATGGGTGATGATAGATCTGACAGTTCACAGCGCTATCGCTCCGCGTCTATGGACGAACGTTAATGCGCGATGGGTTAGTGGTTTTGGAACAGTGTCGGAGCCACGTGTCAAATGCTGAGTGGAAACGCTGGGCAATGGGAAAATACCGCCTAACGCCCAAAGGCGGAGCGATAGATACCACCGGGTTTGTGAATAGTGTCTGCGGCGGGGACCACTAGGACGGATGTACTGAGGACCGTCGGATCTGCGGGTAAATAAACGACGATGGCGCGATCGGAGAGGTGAACGCGAAGAACGATGGGCACTTGCGAAATTAACGGGGACCATCCGATCTGTGAAGATCAATGGTCGATGTTGCCCGCGATATCATATGCGATAAGCGCCTTCCGCCCGGACGCCTGGTCATGGCGCTGGGTCACGAGGTGGAAGAAAAGCCGAGGGGGCTGGCCAAAAGGTGCTAGCCCTGTTATAATGTTAAAAGTGGGTTTTTAATCCATTTCGGTGCATTTTAAAGCCAAAGGAGAGTAGCGATAGGGAACAAAGGTGCGAATTTGGCTAGACGAAGGGTGAAGGTGGGTTTTCAAGGGAATTTGGGGAGATTAAGGGGATTTTGACAAAGGGAATGAGAGGTGAAAAGGACACTTTGCATGGATATAGGGGACAAATATAGACCTTTCGGAGCACAATTTTTGCAAATAATGAGACCTTATAAAGGTAGTCAGCAGAGGGAAATTTATCAAAGGCAAAGGCATAGGAGACTTCAAGGATGATGTGTCTTCAGGGGAGATGCATTCCTTGAAGGCTCAAAAAAAAATATAGCCCCCTACTTTGCTTTGTCAAAAATTTATAGGGGGGCTAACAATAGGGATGAAGAAAGCTATTCCTCAAAGAGGGAATCATCAGGCGTACCATGGCTAGGTGTCTGCATATTTGAACAAAATTAATATTATTTCAATTATGTAAATAACTAAAATACCTGAAGATAGAGAAATGATGGCACTTTACATGTTCTTCCGCTGGCCTCTTTCCGCGATCATCCCATCTCGGGGTTGTTCCTGTACTGCCCTGATCAGTCTGCCACATTGCGATAAAATTATAAATGTAAAAACTTGAAAACAATATCTAACTTGAAAACACAAAATGAAAATTGAAATAATTTCTAATAAGACACCGGAAGACAGAGTTAGAGTTTCAAATATGCCTTGCATTGAATTCAATCCTGGAAACATGTCATTGCACATTAAGGCACCCAAACAAGAGACGAGTTGACAATGAAGACCTTATTGAATATATTTTTGGAGAAACTTCTAGTAAACTTGTTGTGAAGACCTTGAGGACATTTTTGGAGCAACATTGTTGAAGCTGATGGTATAGCATTGTTGGAGACGATCTTGAAGGGCCTTGAAGTGAAGCTTTTGGAGCAACTATTGAAAAATCCTTAGAGCATTTAAGTAAGGCACTTTCTATCTTCCATCACCTTTTTACTTTCAATATCCTTTAAACGATTTTGTTGATATTTAGTGTTTCAAATCACGTTATAATTCCTTGATTATATGTGTTTGGGGACTTTCCCTTTGAGATTACCCAAAAATAGCCTGGCAATTTTATCTTTGGGATGCATGTCTGACCCTATTGTTCAATATTTTGATTGATAGTAGTAAACATAGAGAGTTAGGGGGCTCTTGACTTGGTTTGGTTGGGCCATTAGATCCCTAACATCTACTAGGGAGAACCCCCCTTGAGTTGGAGGAGAGCTAGCCCGAAGTGAAAAGAGGTTGGTGAGGTGATAATGGGGCTATTGAATTACACATTGTATCACACTTTAGCTTTAGGAATTTATCTTGAGAAGTGCGAGATTTTGCTATATCAATTCTCAAATTATTTACAACACTATTGTTAAGAACTAATAATAAGTGATGTTGAGGGGTTTTTGGGTATAAGAAACAATACCATTTAAAAACTAGGGTTCTCAGTCCTTGGCATTCCTTCAACTGGGCCTATGGGCACACTAGAATAATTTCACACTAAACCATGCAAACTTAAAAGTAACTTAATAGATCCATAAAGTAGTAATAATCATAATTCGTAATTTCCTATTGTACGATATGATGCAAATTATTCAAACATGAAGCAATGAAGACATGCAATGTCTGAATTTCAAGATTGGTGAACCAATACAAGAAGTTATAAACTACAACTTTGATTCAATACTCTATGTCCTAACTCTAGGAAGGAATCTAGTTTGTAGTACAGAACATGAATTATGTATTATCAATTCTTAATTGACAACAACTAAAGGTCATCTACCTCATCAATTCCTTCCCATTTTGTGTTTTTATGTTATATTCCTTATAAAGTGTCAAATTTCTCTCAAAGTAAGCAACCACTGAATAAAATAAAAAATAGTTGAGATATGATTGAGAAATGGTCATTTATTTCTTGAAAGGATATTCACGATTTCTTTGGTTGTTTTCATCTCAAGAAACAAGAAATGACCTAAGAAACTATCGTGATGTAATATAAGAAACAACATGGTGCAATGGCCATTTTCAAAGCCAAATGATGTCCATTGAGGACATGGCCTTTATTTGGTTCCTGTTTCATAGGAGTTTCGGGTATAAATGGAACTTTGTTGTACCATTTCCAGTAGTAAAAAGGGAAAACCTTCTTTTTCCATGGGAAATAATTTACCTTTCCTTTTTCAAGATAATCTAAATCTCAAAAAATATGAACTATACTGCACACATTCTTGGATAATGTGAAAGTGGAAAAGGAATACCCTACACAAGTGATGCACACATGTACATTTGAACACTAATAGATTTTTGTAGTTGAAATGCAATGCTTATTTTCATTTAAATGTAGGGGTTTTAAAGCAGGGAGAAATAATGGCTGCCAAATTAGTAAGCGTTTCTTTGGGAAAAAATTAAATCTTGTATTGGGTGATGAAGATAATAGAGGGTATTGAATATTGATTCTTGACATTGTGTTTAACTTGAATAACTCAAATGATTATAAATATCAGTGGATGAGTTATTTTTTTCAAGTATGTCACTCAAAACTCTTATGTCAAAGCATTGTATGATGGCTAGCATTTGCTTGTTTCCCTTTCTTCAGTTCAATGTAAAAAGTATATTAATATATTGGAGCACGGATGATAACTACAATTTTTTGCTCTACAGTATATCCAGCCCCAAGATTATGAAAAGTTTTCTCAAGTGGAGCTATTGGTTATTGATGAAGCAATTGCAATTCCATTGCTTGTTGTAAAGGCTCTACTCAGGCCATATTTAGTGTTTCTGTGCTCTACTGTAAATGGTTAATAATTATAAATGAGCCAACCACAATAACATATTTTGTAACCATTCGGTTTACATGGATAGTGATGATGATATTAACCCTATATATCAGTGACCTATATCTATACGAGAATGATCTAAACATTGATCTTGATATGGTTGGATGGATGTGACCTTTGGTATGTCATCAGAAAATCCCCAAATTTTGAGAACTAAAGCTCATCACTTTCAATCTGGAGTACTACCCTTGTGATAAAGTTGATGACTTTCGATCTCCCATTCTCTACCACTTTTCACTTCACCTTCAATATAGATCAGACCAGGGGAAATTCATTACTGGGTGTTGAGATGGATGAGTTTGTCGAACTAAAATCCATAGCTTAAACTTCATGAAACTGGTGGAGTCAAATTCATGCAAGAACAAACACATCTTACACATCCTCTTTGAAACTCATCCGAAAGAACATTGGAAGAAATATAGAGAGAACCCTACAGCCTAACAAAATCCAATGGAATTGACGAAAAAAACCCAAATAGAGTCAACCCTACTATAGGAGGAAGGGCCTGCAGTAAGAACTTACCATTTTGCAAGAGCTGAGGGCGAATGCTGTTCTGCAAGAGCTGAGGGCGAGTGCTGTTCTGCAAGAGCTGAGGGCGAACGCTGAGGGTGAATGCTATTCTGCAAGAGCTCAGGGCAAATGCTGTTCTGCAAGAGCTCAGGGCGAATTCTAAGGGAGAATTTTGTTTTGCAAGAGCTGAGGGCAAACGTTGTTATGCAAGAGCTGAGGGCGAATGATGTTCTGCAAGAGCTGAGGGCGAATGCTGTTATGCAAGAGATGAGGGCGAATGCTGAGGGAAAATGTTGTTCTGCAAGAGCTGAGGATGAATGCTGTTCTGTAAGAGCGGAGGGCGAATGCACACGTGATATCAGACGTTAATGTAGTTTTTAATAAAATCATTTTTATGTAGCGCGCATATAAGTTTTGTATTTTTATGTAGCACGCATATAAGTGTCGTTATACCGATGGCAGACAAAGCGTCGTTATTGCGACAGATGCCTCCAAACGTTGCAATTGTGACACTTAGACATTGTGTCGCACTTGCAACGTTTGGAGGCAGTTGTCGCAATAACGACGCTTTGGGGCATAGTGTCGCAATTGTGACGTCTTCCTCCAAACGTCGCAATTGCGACACTTTTTCTAAGTGTCGGTATTGCGACACTTTTCTCTAAACGTCGGTATAGCGATGGTTTCAGGCGGGATTGGAAAAATTTAGGGAAATTTCCGACATTTGGTCAAAAGCGTCGGAACCAAGTGTCGTAAGCTCCCCCAAATGTACTAGTGGAGGGTATTGTATTACGACTGTATATTGTATGTGTATTCTTAGAGCGAGAAATAGATAGGGAGACTGTGAGAGAGAACATAGGATATTATAGCGGATCTACTATAGGTTGTGTTGGGGTTCCTGTGTTTTGGCCATGTTGGCAAGACCAAAAGACAAGACAACATCAGAATCACTTTGGGATCCTAGGATCTAGCCCTCCTAGATATAGAGAGGGATATCTCTATATATGTAAAGAATGATATATCTTTAAGGTCAGTTTATGGTATTAAGCTAGTTACGAAGCACAGGGGTTTTTGGTTTGTTTGTTTGGTTGGAGATCATTAACTGAGAAGGTTATGTGAAGTGAAGAAGGAACTAAGTAGAAGGATGTTTCAGCATGGGAAGATACGTCAAGAGAAGTGGCAATCCATTGGTCTATGGAGTCATAAAATGGTTTACTTGCATAACAACTATCCAAGGGTTTCCATACGGAAAGTCATCTATACCAAAGGATCTCTTTAGATAGGTGGTGAGATGGAACATTAAGAAGTGGGGTGAAAGAAAGAAACCAAAGTGCAGCCTAAGATCAGGTAAGGACTTTTAACCTATCCTGCTTTTGACATACTCACAAAGGAAACTCTCAATAAAGACACAAAAGGTAGCTTAAGATCAAGGAAAGACGTTTAACTTAACCTGCTTTCAGCATACTCTTAAGGAGAACAATCCAACAGTCCTCATATCCGCTTTCAAACAGTAGAAAAAATTAAGATTAAACACAGAGCAAGGCCTAAAATCAGAGAAAGACTTTTAACCTTCTCTGCCTTGACAACAACTCAAAGGGAAACTTTCAAGACAAACTATTGGAGAAAAAACTAGAGGACAGGGCTAACCATAGACTTCCCTAGTTCAATCTTTACTTAGCATGAAATGAAAGTATCTTTCAAGAACAATGTTTCAAGTTGTACTCAGCAAGACATGGACTTACCAAGATTTATTGACTGGTTATACTCTATATAATTATCCTTAAAATAAACAATCGGAGGAAAACATAAAGATAAATATTTACAGTGAGATTTAGGGTACTTCCAACAGTATGTCCTAATCTATGCTTGTTGTTCTTTATCAGAGAATAATGGACAGTATGAAAAAAAATGAAAGGAGACAATTACAGTAAGGAAAACATCACCAATAATATAGACCAAGATCCTATGAATCTGCTTGTTCAATTGATGTGCAAAGCCAGTAACATACTTTGAGCCCAGTGGATTTTTACATTCCAAACTTCTTTCCCAACCTACTATATTACAAACTACACAGCTACTTCCCCTCAATAACAATTCAAACAATCAATAAAATCCCAACAACCAACAACCTTTTCAATGTAATTTATAGGGGTTCTTATAGGAGAATGAGTGATAGTAGTAGTAGATATGAGCTTAAATGATTCATTAAGACAGAGGGGAGGGAGTATTCGAATGCCCACTGTTAGCCCCCCTATGAAATTCTTGACAAGCAAGCTGGGGGCTATGTCATTTTGGAGACCTTCAAGGAATGCATCTCCCTTGAAGACACATCATCCTTGAGGTATCCCTGTGCTTTGCTTTATACAAATCCCTTCTGCTGATGTCCTATCTCAAAACCTTCATTTACCCCTTGTACCCCTGCAAAATGTCATTTTTTCCTTCCTCCCCTTCTGACAAGGTGCCTTTTTTCCCCCCCTTATTTCCCCTATTAACCCCCTAAATCCCTTCTAAAGACCCCTACACCCTTTGTTTTCCCAAATCCCCCCTCCATCTCCCTATCGTTACCCTTTGGAGGCTCCAAATACTTTAAAAATGGCTTAAAAACCCACTTCTGACCATATAATAGGCCTCAGCCCTTTTCCGCTAGCCCCGCGCAATTTTCCTCCATGTAACCCAGCGCTGTGACCACCTGCTGAAGCAAAGGGTGCCTATCCACTAAATTTTTCGGGCGCGATTACAGCCATCGATCTGCACAGAACGGACGGTGATCGCCGCCCCCGCAGCCCCCGTTAATTCCCCGCTCATTTCCTACACCGGGCCATCGCCGTCCATTTCACGATAGATCTGACGGTCCACAGCCATTTCGCTGGTGGTCCCCGCCCGTGCGCCGTGCCCTGAAACCACCTGGTTTATTCTGCACCACCCTCGCACGCTGGGTGGTTTTCCCCGATCACCCAGCGATTCCACTCACCTCATGCCGCATGTCTTCTGTACGACTCCAAAACCACTTTATCCCCGCGCGTTATCCTTCGGTCCAAGTCGCCCAGCGAAATTGCTGACAGCCGTCGGATCTCAGATCACTCATCCAACGGTCATCATTCGCCAGAGCTGCACACGCGATAACCTATGCCCTGGCCCGCCGTCCGTCGACCTCTGCTGTCGATCTCCGCCACGATCGACGGTCCAGATCTGTTCACCCGCCGCTGACTTTTCCACTGGCCCCAGTCTCGCCACGTCATCTCCACGTGCGCCTGCCATACATACCCCCATTCCATTACGTATATTTGGCCCATTTTCATGTTTTTCATGTTTTTCATTCATTCTTCACTCTGCAGACCGCCACCTCCGCCAGAGCAGTTTTTCATTATTCATCTGCATTTTCTCCGCCATGTCACCGTCTGTTGGGAAAAATACTGAGAGGGGGGGGTGAATCAGTATTTACTGCATATTCAAAACTTTTTACTTTTTCACTCTCTAAAACCCATACGCTACTTTCCTTTAGTAAACTCGCGTATACACGCGGATATCCTTCATACAACTCGTGTATTAGCAGAGATCTAAATATGCAGATATTTATTAACTTAGTTCTTTGCAATATTCATTCATCTGATGTTAAGTTAACAGTAAACATGTGTAGTAACAACAGAATAAACCATCACACAAGCATCACACATGAACACCAGGATTTTTTAGGTGGAAACCCAAGTCGGGAGAAAACCACCGCTGCAGTTGCTCAGCCTTCAATATTTTATTATAGAGAAAACATCTTACAACATATGTCCTGGTGCAGACTCCTACCAGCACGCAGGCACCCACCTGCGCTCGTTTACCAGCCTCTCCTGGAAGGGAGCTCCAACCCCCTGACTCGTTTACCAGCCTCTCCTGGAAGGGAGCTACGACCCCACGATCTCGTTTACCAGCCTCACCTGGAAGGGAGCTACAACCCCCTGACTGAAGGCTACAACCCTCAGCACCACCTTGGACCACGTTTCATCAATTTTCACATTGGATCCAACAACTTCAATAGAACACAACTTGCAGGCCACGTTTCATCATATTTTCAGACTGGACCCTCTCCATACATTTAAGCACTGTCAAACATCAACAACAGATAGCTAAAACAGAGCAGATCAGATCAGAGATTTCATACCCCATGCTTCAGTAAACCCTATTTTGCATACGCGCTTTCCTTTCACTGATGTCGCGTATATACGGGCTTCCGTCCACATCAACCAGCGTATACCTCTGTATTAATTTCACTACGCATATGCGCTTTCTCTTCAGCAAAGCCGCGTATATACGCGCTTCCTCTGCGACGAACTAGCGTATAGATCTTTAACCATTTCAGATCTGCATACTTCTTCAGATCAGACATTCAGTTCAGATTCAACCCTTTAGACAGATGTTCGCCTCATTTCTGATCTAAGCATTCCATAAACAGATCTAGCAGATACAAATATATTCCAGATCTAGATTCCCTTCTTCATCATTTCTTCATTGGAGCATCATACATTCAGATCTATCATTCAACTATAACCCTTTCCATTCAGATATACTTCAGAGAGAAGTATTCATTCAAGTTCAGACATCTAGCTCCCACACTCATGATTTGCATAATGAATTTCTTCTCCTTATATAGGTTTATCCTTTTTCAATACCACGGGCCCCTTTTTCAATACCATGAGCCAAAACAATACCATTTGCCTTCAATACCACGGGCCCCTTTTTCAATACCATGAGCCAAAACAATACCATGAGCCTTCAATACCACGGGCCCCTTTTTCAATA